>KV454412.1:650265-689593 GCA_001661315.1 Nadsonia fulvescens var. elongata DSM 6958 | reverse complement strand
TCTCTCACCACTACTGTTACTTTGACGAGAACTAGATACAAGACTGTCACTCGAAGCGGCTCTACTTATATCGATACTATCTATGAAGGACCTAGTACTACGCGTACCGTCATCGCTACTGCCCCTGCAAACGCTATCTCTGATGAAAAGACAACCTCTGAAGAGATGACATCGACCATTACTTTAACTAAAACTAAGTACGAAACTGTGACTAGAGATGGCTCTGCCTACTTGGATATTATTTTGGAGGCCCCTAGTACTACAAAAACTCTTACTGCTACCGTCCCTATTGCTATTTCTATCATTTCTAGTATAACTGGTCAAGTGTCTAATAATAGTATTTCGAGCACTGTAGAGACTTTTACTAGCATAGCCACAAGTAGCAATATTCCTGTTTCTAGTGATGCCCTTATCATTGCTAGCTTGAACTCCACAACTAAAAGTTTAGATTCACCAAGCTTTAATGTCGCTTCCTCATTACTAATCACGCCTTCATTTGTTATTACTCCTACAATCTCTTTCACTTCAAGTGTTTCAAACATTGCATCTTCTGAGAAATTTTTATTAAAAACAGCCATCTCCATCACCGCTGAAAATCCTAGTATTTCTAGTATTTTGGTGACAGCTTTCGGTCCCGATTCTGGCTTGGCTCCTGAAGTTACCAGTTTTGTTACTGCTAACTCATCTTCCTCGACTGTTGTTTCATCAACCGCTATTAACATTTCCTCATCATCGTCCATGAGTATTCCAGCCGGTTCGGCGAAATTGAATGACTTTGCTGTGATTTCTTCTAATACCGATGGTGCAATTGTCCCTACTGTATCACACAACTCCACTATCTTGGGCGCTACATCTACATTAGAAATGGATTCCAAGTCATTAATCGTACCAAGTACACTCGGTACTGCCAATTCCACTCTCTCAACCACCGCTGCCTCAAGTACGGGGGCAACCGTGACCAAGAAATTCAGCATTGTAAATGAATCCGCTTTCAGTTCCATCTCTATGGTCACCTCTGAAAATACACCAAGTTCTTCTTCCCTTAAGGTATTAGCCACTACTACCCTTGTTTCTGATTTGGCCTCTAGTTTTATGGAGACCTCAGGTACTGCGTCTACCTTTACTTCGCTAATCCCTACTACTCAAATCTTGAGTATAATTTCTAGGAGTGGCAACATATCAAACCCCACCTCCTCTACCATTACAACCATTAGACCATCATCATTAAGACAATTGAGTGGAACTGCTACAGCTTCTGATACTGCAGCTTTTTTGACTGAAAAAACTTTGATTGCTAGTAGCCAAAATAACTCAACGATGGCCACTATATCTACATCTGCTGTTACCACTGTGATTCCTTCCTTGTCCTCATTTATGACTTCAATAGCGTCAATAACTCTCGATACATCGATTGTACTGGAGTCAGCTTCAGAGAAGATTAATTCAACTTCTTCTGCTGCCGCGTTAGCTGAAATTTCTTCGACTCTTAAGTCTATTGATTCATCTTCCATGAGTTCTTCTGCTACTCCAAGTTCAGCTGGTATTACTTCTACCCGAGAATCTCCTAGCAGTATGGGCAGTGTGATTCCTTCCTTGTCCTCATTTATGACTTCAATAGCGTCAATAACTCTCGATACATCGATTGTACTGGAGTCAGCTTCAGAGAAGATTAATTCAACTTCTTCTCCTGCCGCGTTAGCTGAAATTTCCTCGACTCTTAAGTCAATTGATTCTTCTATGATTTATTCCTCTGCCACCCCAAGTTCGGCTGATATTTCTTCTATAATAGCTTCTAGTATCATGGGAAGTATGACTGTTTCATCAATTACTTTAGATTCTAGTATTTCCATGCCTACATCGAATGCTAGTGTTATGAGCCCTTCCGTTAGCAGTATTATCTCGACAATAATGGTTCCCTCTTCTTCCAGCTTTGGGCTTTCTTCTTCCGCTACATACTCGAAAGTCGCTTCCTTACCTACTCCGTCTTTCTCGTTAGTATCATCTGAAAATAGCGTGCCGGTCCTTGTGTCATCAATAATTCCTAGTTTGATTTTGCCTAATGCTTATTACACCAATGGAACGGTGGCGCTATGATGACTTCTATTTGAAAGATTTTCATAAAAAAACATTTCGCTTCTTACAGTTTATTTTATTGAATACTCTTTTTTCTTTCGTTTATATTATTTTTCCGAGGTTTTCATTTCTGTCCTTTTTATACTATTTATTGTCTTTTTCTTCTTTGTTCTAAACCCCCCTTGTATATTATTAGCTACTTTCTAAAATAAAGTAATGTTCAATTTAATTACTCATATATAGAGCCCTTATTAAATGAAAAAGCAAAGCTTCCTTATGTGAACTTTTACTTTTATTATTGTTGTGAAAGATGAAAAAAGACAAACAGAAAACTATAATACATTACACAAAAACAAACTACTGTACCAAGATGAAAAAGAAACTACCAGTACCAATTTAATTATTACTCTCTTCCACAACAACATCTTCCTCAGGTTCTATATTTTCCTTAACACCTAAAGTAAGACGAATTATGTCTATCATTTCTAGGGTTTGCTCCTCAGTATACCTCTGATCACACTCCTCAACTAAGCTAAACAATGTAACTAATGAGGTAGGGGCTATATTAATGATCTGAAGTAGTTCAGCCTTTTCCAAACCAAATTTACCCATATTAATCATGAATTCCACGATACCTTCTTCGGTTTGATTGAAAGTCGGCGATTTTTGGAGATATCCGGTCAATTCCAACACGATAGTTTCAACGTTTTCAGCACGGAGCATAGGCTGTTCAATACCGACAATAGATTTACGATGCTTAGACTTCGTCTCTTTGAGGTGCTGGAATACCTCAAAACAGGTCAGTAATTTATCCCTGGAGTTTTCAACCTTTAAACACAAAAAATAAGAGAGAAAGCACAAGTGTTAGTGTTATATATCTAGGGTAAACTATGTTGAGCGAGGACGCACAGCAAAAGAAAGAGCTCAGGCACAAAAAATATTGCCAGAAACGTGCCTAATAGATTAAGAAAAGCTACCTAGACATACCTTCATTATATAACTGTATGGTGGCTTTGATTTGGATACCCTTATTCACGATTTGCAAACACAAGAAGTAGAGCTAACTACTGTTATAGATTAGAAAGCCCAGAAATTATTCATATTATGACTAAGCGTATCCTTTTGATTATTCAGCAGCGCCATAAATCTTCCTTGAGAGTATAAAGACAGCCGAAGAACAAAAAAAATTATACTTAAATATATTGATCTAACACCATACGGCCAATTTTTTTTGGTAAAAAATATAAGGCAAGTATGATTTCAGAATCCCCGCATCTAACAAAACTCTATACAAAAATGCTCACAAAAAAACACATAAAAGACCATCTACATGACGGTCCCAAAGTAATTAATGCGTCAGCCGTCCATCAAGACCTGTAAATAGCATAACTACGGTATCGTGGTAGCTTCTTCAAAAAAATTGACACAATAGATAGCATAGAGCATGTCTAGTAGATTTGTAAAAGCTGGTGAATCAGCCGATAGCTTTAGAGAAGATAAATTCAAGGCGATACGAGAAGATCTAAAATCTGGTGCCAACGATGTGACTCCAGCTAACAGAGATAAAAGCCTTTACGAAGTTTTGCAAGAAAACCGAGGTACGTTCGGAGATTATCAATCAAAGACGAGCCCATACCATGGCTCTGAATTCGTATCTCCACTTGGATAAATTACATATGGTTTTTCTCTTATACTAACATCTATAGTTGAATGATATTTTCCAAGTATTTATCTAGAAAAGAAACAGGAAGCAGCGGAAAAAGAATACCAAGAGCGTAATGATATACATATGCTAGGCGATGACGAAATAGCCTATCTTGACAGCTTACGTGTAAAACAACTCAATGATGATAAAGCCATAAGACAAGAGATCAATGATAGTTTATCTCAATTTCATGAGTACGTTTTATTTTTACTTTTTTGTTTTCCTATTTCCCCTCGGTACCTTTCAGTATATGTTTACTGACATATTCTTTAGGCAACGGCAAGTTAATGATCTTGATGAGAATATCGATATTATTGATAACACCAAAAAGTTTCTACCGACCAAATTTTTGAAAAAAAGGAAGCCTGGGTCCATTGAGTCTTCTGTCGCTGTAGTTAAAAAAAGCAAGCGTGTGGTCAATGACAAAGATGTTCTTAAGAAAAGTGCACCAGAGATAAGTGATCCAAAGGATCTAAAGGATTTGCAAACACTCCAGCTTAGCCAGAGTAATTCAAGCCTAGATTTATCGTCAGCTGAATCAGTCGAGCCTGTCAAACCTTCTTCAAATGCAACCACTCGGTGTACCAAAAACGCTATCTCGCTGAAATCCCAAGAAAATAGTAAACTGCTATCTTCCTTGGGTGATTATAGATCTGATTCTGATTCGGACTAAATTACAGTTCATTTATTAAGGTCAAGTTTTCTGTGTTTTACGTCTAGCTTTTTTCCAACATCTGCTTTGAAACAAATAGTGTAGGATTTAGAAATAGTTTTAGATTATCAAAAACTTTATATATCAATACAATATACATATATCAAAATAATTAAATGAATAAAAAAAAACATCCATATATTCCCCCTTTGAAATAAACATGACTTGCCTTTTTGGCCGATCTAGAGTTTTAGGTCACGTGAAACTCTTTTTCAAACCTTCACTGCAACACCCTCAGATTGAGACCGTGCGATAGTAATAGAGTTTCATATCTTGTCTAATTCTGTCGGCTTTCTTCATTTATTCGTGATCTCTGAAACCTTTTTTTTTGTATTTGAAATTCGGTTTTGTTTGTTATCCATAATGTTCAAATCATTTTTCACCACCGCTAGACCTAGATTCAGCGCTGCTGCCCAATTCATCGGTGGATCAGCTTCAACTGTTCAATCTGTGAATTTCGGCCCTGCTTTGTTTGTTCGTACTTTGATGAAGACTCACCATGCTACAGCTAAAAGATATAAAGCTCTAAAGTCCGGTGGTTACAAGAGAGTAAGTATTTTGTACGCTATACAAGACCTTTTGTAGTTAAATGACAAAAATTCGTGGATAATACTTTATCTGTACCATCAAAGTTAAACCATCTTCACAATACTAACTACATCTTTTTGATTTCATTTGTAATAGGGTATCCCTGGTAGAAAACATGGTTGTACTGGCTGGAGCAATGCCAGAAACTTAAAGAAGCTTACTGGTACCAGGTTGGTCAATGGTAAGGGTAACGGTAACTTCATGAAAAAGCTGGAAAGACTCATGCCTTACCATAATTGAATCATATAAAAAACCTTCTCCCTGTACATAGTTCTTTATATTTTCCTTTTCAAAAAGAAGATCTTAAGAAAAGGAAAGTGAATGGCAGGAAGCTACAGTTAGTCTTTTGGTTATTTGTCTTCGCTTGTATGCCGTTAATACATCTATCTTTTATCTCTCAGGTTCCTTCTCTATATATATTACATGTCTTAATTTACCAGTCAAAGAGTGATGCATTTTTTTTTGAAAAATTGCCCAATAAAGACCTAATAGTAATTAAGTGCTTTAAAGTACAATACTAGTGCCTTAGGATGTGAAAAATTAAGGTTTAGTATTGTGTAAATATGAAAAAAAAAACATTTTTAATATTGACAGATTTCAATATTAAAATGACAGTGAACAGTAATAATTAATAACCATAATTGAAATATATATTTTACTCTATAATGTGCAACAGCAATGAGACACTAACACTAAAGCTGAAGTTCTTTTCATTAGACCCCTAGTCACTAAAACAGGCAAAGTTATTCAGAAACCTTTTTACCATCCTTGTAACTATAACCTTCCCATTCACCAGTTTCATGATTCTTAACTAGTTCACCGGTAGGGAAGTAATGGTAGTTAGTCTTTATCGAACAAGCGAAAGGAACATTATCAAATGTAACAATTCTTAACTTGGCATAAGTGTTATCAGGAATAGATGAAACAACTTCAAGAAACTTATCTAAATCAGGCGTTTCTTGACCATTAACATGAGTGATGAAATTGGTAGGTGCGATAGAGTATTGGAAAGCAGGAGAACCTTGAGTTCTACCGACAACATATACACCAGAGTGGATCTTCTTGATTTGTTGACGAACAGCGTGATGGGGCCTTTGAAGAAGAGTACCACACCAAGACACAACACGGTCAGTTTCATGAACCTCAGTGCTAACGGTGGGAACCTTAATAATCATCTCTTGCTTATTACGAACAATCATGACTTCAACTTCTTCTTTATCGTACATGATATCAAGATCTGCAAGTCTGGTCATAACCTTACCATTGACAGCTAATAGAATATCACCTTCTTCTAACAATTGGGCCGAAGGACCAGATGAAACTCGTAAAACATTGAATAGTTGATGCTGCTCATTGTTATCTTCCTCAACCCTTCTAATCCATTCTTCAGTAACGCCTCTAATACGTGCCTGAACCATATGAATAGCGTAAACTTCAATGTCTAGGAATCTAAGCTTAGGAATAATACCATTCTTCAACTGCTGAATGACATTCTGCAAAGTGGTGATATCAATGCCTAGTTTGTATTCATGATCATGACCCTCATGGGATGTCTCACCAAGATACGTTAACCATAAAGCTCTAACAGTACCATCTTCATCAGCTAAAACACCAGAACCACATTGTCCACTAATAGTAGTATCAGCAGTAATAGCATCAACATTAATAGCTCTGTATCTAGGAATTTCAGCATTAGGGGGAATAGTAACAGCCGTTATATCGGTAACTCTAGTACTTGTAGCCACAACTCTAAGATTATGGTTGTAACCCATGAAAATGACAGGAGTACCTTGCTTCAAAGGTACTGTACTCAATGTTGCCGATTGAATGGGGGCGATAACCAAGCTAGGATCGTAACTAACGATGGCATAGTTTTGTAGAGGATGGAGGAAAACAACCTTACCAGGAATAACCACAGATTCAGCGATAGTGATGGAAATATCACATAAATCGTTAGGTACCACAACTCTTGATACAACAACATAACCTTTTTCTGCGTCAACTACTAAACCGTAAGCGGTTTTTCTACTTTTGGGGAAACCATCAAGCTTAATAGGAACACTGGTAGACACTCTGACAAAACTCTTCACCAGTGAAGCACAATTTATATTCTCTAACTTCATGTCAGGAAATTTGGCGATCTGAGGTTGTAGCGGAACTTCTGGTAAAGGCTTTCCTAAGTCAGTAAAATCCCACAAACCTGTCTCATCATTTCTGATAGCTAATCTGAAAGTATCGTTCCAGTGACGATTAATGTATGCAATCGTGTAATTGATACTGTGTAAATCACGAATATGTCTGTATCTTAAGGGAATACGCTTACAGTCCGGAATCTTCTTCATGACTTCAATGAACGTATCTAAATCAGGGACAGGAATATCATCGACAGAATCAAGAATCCAACCCTTTCTCTCGCTACCGTCAAGTTTGAAAGAACCAGCAGCTTCACATATATAAACACCTTTAGCAGCAATAGCATATAAACGGGCAAGCTGATATGAGAGGTTATGGAAAGAAGCACCAGCAACTTCTACATACCTGTCTGGAGTAATGGCATGCAAATCGTTGATCTTGACTTTGACTATTCTATCAATACCACCTCTTTGAATAAGAAGTTCAACTTCTTCGCCAACAGAACTATCGAAAATCTCATCGACTCTGATAAACTTACTGATAGGTTCACCATTAATTTCTAACAAACAGTCACCTTCTTCAATAAGCCCATCAGAAGGACCTTCAGGAAGAACAGTTTCAGCAAGTAACAAACCAATCGTATTAGGAAATTTAGTTCTCATCTTATCTTCAGCAGCAGAAGTGAGACCAAGACGGCGACACTCATCAAAGGGCTTTAAAAGCCATTGACACTGAATAGTACCACGGGTAATAGGCTTACCTTGTTGTACACATTCAAGTGCTCTTAAACCACGATTCAGCGGTAAGAAGAAATCAGTTGAAGCTTCACTACTACCACCAGCTTGTAAGGCCACAACGAAGCCGTCCATATTAACAACCGGAGATCCACTTGAGCCACCAGACGCACTGGCTGCAGCCTGAATATACTCAGTATTGAAATCATTATATGTGAGAAAGCCATAATCGGGGGCATTTCTGTCTAATCTAGAAATAAAGCCGGATAAAATTGATAATTTCTCTCCTGCATCATTACCAACAACTCTGATTTCACAACCTACCTTAGCCAAATCAGGACGAAGAGTGATTGCAGAAACCTTCATATATTTAATATCTTTAGGGTTGAATTGTAAGAAACCAAAATCATGAACGGGATCACGATAGATGGGCTTCACGTCAATCTCTTCATGGTTATCAAATACAGCAAAACCACAGAATGGGCCAGAGCCAACAACGTGTCGATTTGTCATAATAATACCATTTTCAGCATCAACGACAAAACCAGTAGCTTCACTTACTAATGCAGAGTCACAATCAAAACTGGCTACTTGAGCAAATCTGATAGCAACCACACTTTTAACCACATTCTCGATTGTTTTTTGCCATTCAACTGATTCGAAACCAGATGTAAAACGGGAAGGTATGACAGAAGAAGATACATTATCATCTTCTGAAGAACCAGAAGAATAGCTTTCACACTCATCAGCTGAAACCATATAAGCATCTCCATTTTCAGGTACTGCTGATCCATTTTCATTTGTGGAGATGAATCTTTTCAAGTCCTTTGGACCGGGGGAGGAGGAGGCTTGTCTTTTAGAGGACATTATAAAATATGATTTTGACGGTATCGAGTATCTAGAATTAAAAACAGGCTTATTCAAAAGCAAAGAAAAATGAGCGAGGTTTGGATAAACGCGACTTGTCGAAAAAACAGAACGGCTAACGGGTGAAATAGCTCGCCTACTGAGAAGTGTTAAATAATAAATCTTGGGAAGTAGGGAGAGCCGAAAACAAGAAGAGGGTAAAGGTATAAACTAACACACAGGCGTAAAACTAACTGCTCGGAAATTATAACCACAAAGTTTAGATAAGCTGGTTAAAAGTAGGATAATATTGAATAAATACTTGGCCTTCTATACAAATAGTTGCAAAATTAAATGGGCTAATTTCAAAAGTGTTATTTGATTGGGAAATTTTATCTTATATGTATCACGTGACCGCGATCTAAGACGGCAGGTATCATCTGCTTTATAACCTATAAAATACTTTTATCAAGGTCAAGAATCAAACAGAAAACATTATCATGTTTCACGTTGAAGATCTAGGCAGAGGTAAGAGCTTATTATCAAATTTTATTTCAAACGCGTCTCTGTATGATGGTAGTCAGGGAAGAAAACGCATCGCTCACCGGGCACCTCAGGCCGACTCAGCTGCGAGACAGAGAGCTATTCAGAAACGCCTAGCTGAACTTGATAGAGAAAATTATGCCGATATGGTTAAAATAGACACCCCCAAGCTTGATTTGGTACCTTTAAAGAAACTAAATACAACGCGTGGTATGAGTTCGGGGGTTAAGAGAATCTTAGCTTCCAAAAAAATGCTCAGTAATTTTCTTGATGAAGATGAAGAAGGCGCAGAGAAGTTTTTTAGCGTATCTACAGGCCCGTCTAATTATCCTGCTAAAAAACTTTGCAGTATATGTGGTTACTGGGGCAAGTTTACATGTGTGAGATGTGGCGCTCTTTATTGTGGGCTCAATTGCGAGGGAACACACCGTGAAACTAGATGCCTAAAAGTGTATGCTTAGTCTAACTATCCACTAGTGCCATACCTTATTCGAGCACCTTTCGGCTATTGAATAACCGCTATCTGGACTTCAGCTTTGAATGTTTTTCCGCATAGGCTATACTATGCTTCAGGTTACTCGAGGTTCTGATCGTTAACTTTTGAGTAGGCCCACCGTCATCCTGCCCAGTTAGGTTGCGGTAAATCCTATCAGAGAATGAGAAAAAGAAAAAAGAGCCCATACCTATAAATATCATTGGTTTAACTTGAGTATTTTGAGGTGGGCTTCGAATGGCCCGGAACACTCATTTACACTCTATATGCTTGCACAAGACATGTTTGTATTTTGCTTGACGTGAAATCGGCTGGCTAGCCTGCAGAATTGAACCTATCTTTTTTCTGGGGCTCAAAATGTATTAAAATTATAATAATTATTACAATTTAATGCCCAGCTATGGTATTGTGTGTTTTGTTTGCCAGTAATTTTTGAAGAAGAGAGAGACTACTGTGATTTTTATCAGCGAAGTTTCTTCTTCACAATCATTAGAGTTTTACATTTAGTACGCAACTCAATTTTGGTTTTCTTTTGATTAATTCATATTCATTTCCTAGGGTAATTTTATTTTATAGGTTTCACCCCTATGAACCAAAATATGTATTCATTTACACCATTAAAATTAAACGCCTATTTCTACAATAATCTTCTATTCGGCATTAATCTCCTTTTACTCTGTGGCAAAAGGGCTAGGGGTGTGCCCATCAGAAAAGATAACTGGAAAGAACTTACAAGATTTTATACCCAAAAAAAAGGTTAGCTGAGAATAAAATCATTTTTCTTATTTATTTATTTATATATATATCATGGGTTATTGGCCATGATGGGCACAAACAATATATTTGTAAATTACATATAGATTTGGACTGGGATAAATCATTCCCTAGGCTTTAGTGCCCCAGCAGCCAAATATCCAAAGCCTCTCTAGGTTTTGGTGATAGAGATAATTTGATATTTAAATCTTTTTGAAATCTAAATTAAAAACTATATCATGCACTTATAACAATAATGGCCGTTAATTACCGCGACAATATTGACCATAAGCTACAGTCGCCTATTAACGATGGCGACTATGTGATAACATCCAAGATTAATGCAGACATCAGAAAACGAGCATACTCACGACGTAAATTCAGCCTGTGAGCATTCACTGCCAAATCGCCCAGAAATTTTAATAAGGCCTTATCTTTCAAAAATTAAAAGACCCGGTGATTATTGCCGTCAAAGCCGGTAAAGAAACGAAAGATAACATCAGCATTTACATCAACTGTAGTACCAGCGGTTCAAGAAAATACTACGCTAAATTTTCGTACGCCTGTCGTCTCCCCATCGTATACTGTATCGGACAACGATAATCATAGCATTAACGCTAACGGCCCCGTCAAGAACACCGATAATATTGGTAATTCGTGTTTTGAGAATAATCGTGAGAACTTACCATTAGTGTCCGAAGGCTATTCAGCCGGTGTTCTACTTGGATTTTCAAGCGAACAAGGCCCACATTTACTAATAATCTATAATTTCAATCCTGATGAGTGACTAGATTTTGTTAAATTATCTATTCGACGCGTTCAAAATAATTCTCAATTCCCAGTTCCGTTTTTGTCGATGAAAAATGAAGAAGGCCGGATAGATCCTGAAACAGGAATAAATATCGTTTAAGAACAACGTGAGAAGATATCTTCCTTAGTTCAAGGCTATGAACGATACTTGATTGATTTGTACTTTCGGTTTGCATATGATGCATATCCAATTGTTGAGAAATATAAGTTCTATGAAGAATTCGATTCCAATCCAAAAAGTATCAGTATATCTCTTTTGGCCGGTATGTTAGCAATTGCTTGTACATGGTGGAAATATGATGAAACACTATGCGTTTTGCCTATGATGCATGGCTTATACGATCAGCTATATTCAGAATGTTGAATATCGGTTGAAAGAGATTTAGTATATATATATCATTATGCTGTATCCGAGGCTTTCTGTTGCTTCTTCAGAGAAGACTACTACCAAAGGAAACTACTGATACCTTCGCATACACCATTGAAATTGATTATTAGTTAGTTAGTCTGGCTCATATAACTGGCCTCCATATAGACTGCTCGAATTGGAGTATCCCTGAGTGGGAAAAACGGTTAAGAAAGCGGTTATGAGCTACTGTATATATTGTTGAAAAATGGGCTGCATTAGGCTCTGGTACACCATCGTTATTACATGAAAATAATTGTGTATGGGACACACACTGGGTAAATTCTAATGAATTCCTGAGCTATTCAAAGCAATAGTAAGGTTGACTAAAATCGCTAAGAAATGCTGGTTGGGTTATTTAGTATTAGGGGATACGCTCACCAATACCAAAATATCTATAAATGTTTGAAAAAATTGACAACTTATTGAACAAAATTCTGGCTTGGAGAAATAATATTTTGGATGATTTAAAGTCGATGAGGTGTGTTGAACTAAATTACAACGGTACCTTACTTTTAAATGCCTTTGCCATCGAAATTTTATTACTGCGCATGAAACTTCGACCAGCGTGTTCTTCACTTTTAAATGCTCAGCAATTAAAAACTGTTCTATT
This sequence comes from Nadsonia fulvescens var. elongata DSM 6958, assembly GCA_001661315.1. Lineage (NCBI taxonomy): Eukaryota > Fungi > Ascomycota > Dipodascomycetes > Dipodascales > Nadsonia > Nadsonia fulvescens. The sequence continues at coordinate 677,184 of KV454412.1, read as the reverse complement.
CACGAGTGTTTGGGGACGATTAATAAGATCTTGCAATTTACTTCTGAGCTGATACATAGCCATTTTCAGTCTTTCTGGGATTCCATGACTCGGCTGAAGTTCTCCACTATTGCTTATTTTATTTTATATTATCATATTACATCACCTACAGTGGTGGAATTTAATCAATCAAGAGATATTTCTCGGAGATGGGTTTGGGCTCTTAGAGTACTTAGCCAAGGATGGGAATAGGGGACAGGATTAGTAAATTTGAGAATGGATGCTGTTTTTTAGATTGGAATGGATAAATTTGTTAAAGATGTTTTGGATTTCAAGAAAAACGGTTCTGAAGATTTGGAAGGGCAGAAATATAATGAGGTTGATCCTGACTGGCAAAATGTTGTAGGTAAAAATGATTCGGAAAAGGATTCTCATCAAAGTAATTCATTAGAGGTTGGTTATAACGAATCAAACGGGCATACGTCGGAAGTTGGTTCCAATAATTCTACTGCCTATTTACAGTTCAATTTGAATCATTTACTTGAGTCAGATATAAATATGTGGTTATCGGAATTGTAATTTAAAATATATGTGTGATTTCACTGTTTAATTATCTATATATATATATATCTATATTTAAAGTTTTGACTGATTAGTGGCCAAATTGATAGCTCTCATGGACATACCAAAACCAGATTGGTAGCCAGTACCACTAGCACCGTAATTGTGAATAATTACTCTACCATCCGATAAATCTTCGCGTTCGATTCGCACCCCACCTTCACGGCTGGGTCTTAAACCGGCAGCTTCGCGGAGTACTTCTTTAATTTTAGTTTTGAGCTCAGGCATTAACGCAGCCGTACGTTCGAAGATATCCTCACGTTCATAGGAATAAGTGTCGGAACTCCAGTTCCCTTTTTGCAAAAAACCACCCAAAACAACGTTACCGTTAGAATTAGGACGAGGGATGATATAGGTAGCATAATCGATACCCCATCTCATACGGTTTTCTTGAACTTCAGGAGCACGGACAATGGCGATTTGGCCACGAGTAGGGTATACTTTTTGATCTTCGATCCCAGGTAAATGTCTGGCGCCGATACCAGAACAGTTATAGACTGTTTTAGTACAGGGAGAAATCCAAGCTTCTGAAATATGAGCTAATTTTTTTCTCAAAAAGGTCACACCTTGCGATTGAAGGTGTCTATATAAAAATTCCAAGAACCTAGGACAGTTGAAATTGTAGGTAGTGTACTTGACACCAAATACAGTACCAGGGATAAGGTCAGACTTGGGAATAATACAAAGGTCGGGAATATAAGACATTAAAGAATCAATCTTCTTCTTTTCAGGTAAAAAGTCCCAGTATTCAGTGGAGGGAAGCATCTTGAGACCAGCCTCTAAGCCAAATCTATCGAAAAGCCCACGCAAGTGAAAGAAGGATACCTTATCAAACTCTAAAGTATCGTCATCATTACCCGAGATAGCCGAAAAATTACCGCCCTAAATCTAGTGTTAGCACTGAGAAAACTCAAAATAGATTAAAAACGAAACAGGAGAACGTACGGCCCTAAAAATAAAAAGGTGGTTAGAAAAATCAAAATACAACATTTTTTTTCAAATTCAAGCCATAGAATACAATAGACTTACCAAGGGGATGTATATTTGATTGAAGAATCGCCAGGGAGATATTCACCAATAATGGTGATGTTCTTAGCCTCACCTCGACCAGCGAGTTGCAAAGCGGTGTACATGCCAATAATACCAGCACTAGAGAGAGAAAGCCATTAGTTTGAGATAAACAATATATTTGAATTGCAGCGAACGGAAACATACCCAACAATAACTGTTTTGTTACCCATCTCAAACTTGTGTCTTTGAAGCTACAGAGATTTAAATGGTTTCAAAAAAATGGAACTGAATACAAGATATATATGTATGCTCGGGCCTAGGCTCTCCTCGAACCATTTCATTACATAAAATCCCGCAGCTCAATGAATGACTCGGGGTAAAAACGGCACAAATAGCTACAGCAATTGAAGATGTTAAAGAAATTTTATTAAAGTTCAAGTTTGGTCTATTGAAGAAGGAATGATTTGGGAGTCAATATTAAATTTACTAGCAAACAAACGGACGATTTAATAATATGAGTAGTTCTGACATTTGATTATCAATCCAAGATTCCAGGCCAGTCCGGTCCGGCCCAAGCAGGGTTCGGGCAATTAGCGCCTCTTATCTCTATCGGACCAAATCACGGGCATGGTCCGCGCCGAGATCTTCTATTCATTGTATAAACACTGAGCAGCTGTAAATAAAAACTTGTAAATTTCGCAGAATGGTCGCTTTCATTTACTTTTTGTCAAGAGAAAGAATTACTAGTGCCATTTAAGGGGAAAAATACTAAATTTTCAAAAAATAATTCCGATTTCCAAATAATTTCAACTATCGATATCAATGACTATGAAAGAAGACTAGATTATTTGCACAAAGATACACCAATTGCGGATACTCACAATGATTTATCTTATTTGCTAAGGGTCCGGCTTGAAAACAAAATCTGAGACGAAAGATTCACTTTCAATGGTAATCTCACCTCTCATACTGATATCCGTAGGTTGAAAGAGGGCCGACCGGGGATGCAATTCTGGAACGTGTTTATCAAATATCAGAATCCAAATCCACTATATCAAGATTATGACACTGCCAGTTCGGCCCTACGTGACACCCTGGAACATATTGATGTTACTAAACGACTAATGACTACTTATCCTGAGCATTTTTCGCTTGTAATGATTCGGTTGAGGCCATGGAAAGGCCTACAAGGATGGGAAATTGGCTTGTATGCTAGGTGCGGAAGGTTTACATCAATGCGATACTTTCATTGCCATAATTCGACAATTTTTTGATCTTGGGCTTAGATATATTACTATAACTCACAACCGCGACAATCCCTTTGCCACTACAGCCAGCTCGGTAGCTGATGGACTGCCTGATAAAGGATTGTCTCCTTACGGGGTTGAAGCTATCAAAAAAATGAATCGGATTGGTATGATGGTTGATATTTCGCACGTTAGTTTAAAAACCATGCATGATGTCTTAGATATTGCCCGTGCACCAGTAATTTTCAGTCACTCTTCAGCCTACTCGGTAACCCCTCATTTGAGGTATTTGCAAGACTGTGTATTTAAGAGAATTGGAGAGTTAGATGGGGTGGTTCATATTAATTTTTCCCCGCTTATATTATTATCACTGATTCTGGAAAATTCACGGACAATGGACCCCCCTATGCTACTCTCGATGATGCTGTCAAGCATGTATTTCATGTGGCTGAAGTTGCTGGATAGAAATATGTTGGTTTGGGATCAGATTTCGATCGAATTCCTGAGGTTCCCAAGGGCCTTGAAGATGTTTCAAAGTACCCTGATCTTTTGAAAAAGGTAATGGTGGCGGGTACTACAGACGAGCAAGTGAGGGGTCTTATGGGCGGTAATCTACCAAGAATATGGAAAAAAAATGAGGCCGTAGCCGCCAAGTTACAAGCTGTAGGTATAACTCCAGTGGAGGCTTCCTGGGAAGGCCGTACTTGGAGAAAGTGGGATGGCGGGCTTTCTGAACTTTTTCTTGGGCATTCAGACAAGAAAAAACAGTAGAAAAAAATTAATTGTATCTAAAATTGTTGGATAAACACAGAGTTTAATACTCTATAATACTTGAAAATTGATATTTTTTTCCTTATGTTCATTCAATTAAAAGCAAGTAACTTCAACGTCCTACGCAGAAAAATCTGGGACCTGAAATAAGGTCAATATAATGCATAATGATTGCTATAATCTGTACACCCCAGCGGCCGATTGGCATTTGATAACGGGCGATTGAGGTTTGACAATGGCCGATCAGGCCCTACTCCCAAATGAAGTTCTGGGCTGCAGTTTTGCGATTACTCATCTAGGGGATCTTCCTGGGGATGTTGATTAGCGTAACGTCCCAGGCAAGTAGCGCTTATTAATATCGGGCAACCTTATCGAAACAGATAAGCTCTCGGACTATTGGCCGTTTAATGTATTCGATCAGGCATTACAGTTGTGTAATTGATAGAACATGACAATTTTTTGTTTGATATATATTTCTTGTTCATAACTAGCGACATAAACTGAATTTAGCTTTATAAATATTGTTATTCCCCTTCCAAAATTGGTTTACTTTCAATAAAATCATTCGATTCACACAAATAAGACCAACTTTATACTGTATAAGATATTTATATCAAAAAAAAACCGATAATGAACTCAATTCCGGGATGAAAACCCTAGATTTGAAAAATAATGTACGCTATATTGCCGATATATCAGAGCTAGAGGGCTTTCGTCGTGTTCCTGGCAAGATTCCTTGTATCAGCTGGATTATACTCTTGATTGAGTTCAGTGAACGATTGACCTATTTTGGTATTTCTGGTCCAATTCAAAACTTTTTTTAAAAATCCTTTACACGGAGAACTACTAGGTGCTCTAGGTAAAGGCCAAGCTGTTTCAAGTGCACTCGGCAATTTCTTCAAATTTTTGGCCTATGCTTCGTGTATCCTGGGTGCTATTATTGCTGACCAAAAATTAAGTAAATTCAAGACGATTGCATATTCGAGCGCTGTGTATACATTGGGCTTGATTATTCTCTTTACAACCGCTTCAATTTCTTTTATCAAGGGTGGCCTTTACATTCGGTGGACTCATTGCTGCCATGGTGATCATTGGAGCTGGCACAGGTGCTATTAACGCCAATGTTATGCCTTTTTGTGGTGAACAACTCAAGCAAGAAAAGCTTGTGATTCGTCAAGAAAAAAACTGCTAGAACGTAGTTGTCGACCCTGCCTTGACCGCTGAACTTACTTTCATGTGGTTTTACTGGTTCGACAACATTGGAGGTTTGTCACCCTTTGCCACGGTTATTTAGAAAAATATTATGGTTTCTGGCAAGTTTTTATTTTGCCATCATGTGCCATGGTTTTAACAACAGGAATCTTCTTTGGCTTTTTCCAGTTATTATCATATTATTGAGCCCCATGGCTCCCCAGTCATTTAAGCTTCTAAAGTTAAAATGTTGCTAGTCACCAGAGAAGTTGGGAAAAGGCTAAACCCTCCGTTTTGTGCGATGAAGGAAAATATGAGAAGCTCAAAAACCATTCTACCTATACTGATAAATATGTCGAACAGGTAAAAGCCGGAGTCAAAACCTGTAAAATGTTTGTTTTTCTGCCTTTTTATTTTTTTTGATTGATTCAAATTTGGAATAATCTCATTTCTTAGGCAGGAGAAATGGCACTCCATGGAACTCCTAATGACCTATTGCAAAATTTAGATCCTATTACTTTAATAATTTTTTACTCCTTTATTGGATTTTGTTATCTATCCTCTTCCTCGAAAGTATATATATCCGATTTCGCTCTGTGGCTAAAATATTTTTTGGATGTATGCTGTCATTGTTTTCCATATATATGCTTCAGTCTTACAGCATTATATTTATATAAATCTTCCCCAATCAATTCATGTATGGATACAAGCCCCAGCTTACATTTCGGTGGCGTTCTCAGAGGCTTTTGTTATTGTTGCAGGATTAGAGTTGGCATTCACCAAGACACCCAAAAACTTATGGTCGTTTGTATCTTCATTGTTTTGGATATTTTCAGTATAGCTGCAGCAATTGCGATTGCGTTATCTCCTGTTTCTCAAAATCCTTATCTAGTGTGGATGTATGGTTCTTTAGGATTTGTGGGATTTGTTGCATGTTGCCTGTTTTTACTCTGTTTTTAGAACTCTGATAAAACGTATGATTAGATTATGGTGGCAATAGGTGCTGCTATCGATTGTGTTTTAATATCTTCATCAAGCATAACTGCAATTTATTGAAACGAGAAAGGCCCTTTGGTAGAAGTTGAAAAGGCATTATAGGTGTTAAGAATCTTGCATCTTTCAGCTCTCTATTTAGAACTCATCATTTTTATTCGCTTTTTGATTTCCCTCCTACGTTCAAATTTTTTCTGTTCATTTAACTATTAATATATGGTTTTAATTATATCTGTAAAACAACACAGTATTATATTCACAAGTCAAAATATATCTTTGGAAAAGCTATATATACAGTTAATTTAAAAAACAAATATGGATCTCTTGGCCCAGTTGGTTAAGGCATTGTGCTAATAACGCAAGGATCAGCGGTTCGACTCCGCTAGAGATCACTTTTTTAACTCCTTCCGTAAATATAGTGCGACACGTTTAGTTATAAGTACTTTGAAATAAGTACTTATACTTTTGAGGTTTGACCCCACTGGACTTGAACTAGTATAAATATTCTGATTTTTTAAAGTTCAACTTACAGAGGTATATACACTACGTGCGGTGATTTCCTATCCAAGCAGCGGGGCTCATGAAATTGTGGCAACCCTTTAATTCCCATATCTCAAAAACACAGATAGTCCTGTCATGTAAACTACGCATCCGCATAATCACCATGATATAATACCTCCATTCCTTTTATTGAATCCAATCGTTCTTACTCAAAGTTACAGTATAGTTAGACGTTTGTTATTTTCGTCTTTGCAGTAGTTTATTCCTTTTCAAATATTATCTATTATTACTGATATCGTACTTTGCTTTTACACAGAAACTCCCCAAAACAAACATACGCTAGGAATGTCATTCACAGATGCCATTAGAAGATCATGCAATCGATCAACCACAAAAGGTCAATTAGCAACCAGAGCGCCAGAAAATAACAATATAATTTCTAGTAAGGTTGATACTCTAGATGTAATACGTCACGAGAACCAAGTTCACTTTGGGCACGGCTTTTATTATAAACGGCAAAAACGCAGTGTAGCTATACCAAGTAAATGTCACAAAAAAAATTGCATTTTGAACCATAATGGGTTTGAAACCACCAAAGCGGTAACAACAGAGACTGCTAAAGAATTTATTCACGATAAAACTGACACCAATAGACCTGCGAAAAAGCCAGCCCTTGAAGTTGAGATTGAGATGCAGACATTTATTGTAGATGAAGAAAATAGTTTTGAATGGGAAGATTGTGATAGTGACAGCAGCAATACATACACTTTTGAAGAAGATGCGACTGAAAGTCTGTTCCAAGGTGGTAGTGACATAGGTATAAGTAACAGTATCAACCGCCAAGAAGTTGAAAGACTTAGTAATGACACTCCTGATTTTAATAATGTTTCAATACCAATGAATAATGATACTATATCAAACAAAACCCCGTCTTTGTTCCTCAATAATGATGCTGAGGCTGAATTTCAATCAATTATGGATGAAATATGGGATACAATGAGTCCTATTATGGAAGAGGCCCAACGACTTAAAAAAACCCGTGCGGCTATGCAAAATACCATTGACAATAATCTTAAGGCTAAATATATTGCCAAGAAGCAAACTTTAATTCACAAGGAGTATGAAGATAAGCTTCGGTATTTTGCCAATAGAGAAAGAAGGCGGCAACTTGAAGAAGCCAACGACAAGAAGAATTCTCGCAAGTCGGAATCTAAACTACCGTCCTCATCGAAAATGGAAAGATTTCGTAACTATTGTCATATGTTAATTGAAATGTTTTATAATCTCGTTCACGTTAGAAGTCTTTAGGGTAAACTTGCGTTGAAACCGTTCATTTAGTGGAGTATCTACCGGAAGGTATTGAAATATCAACTCATGAAACTGTTGTGCGAAAAAAAAAGAAAAAAAAATTTTTAGAGAAGTTGAATCATTATCGAATTAATTTTTGTCGTCTTTTTTTTTTATCTCTTCATTTCATTTTTTTTGAATAGTTCTACTCTTTTTTTGCTCGTACTCGTTAATTAAATTTTTTTTCTCAAACTACGCAAATCTATTTGTATTTAAACAAGTATAATTTCAAGTACGGCTAAACTTAAAATACTGTTAAAATAAGTCTGCGGATACTAAACTGGCGTGTTAGCCGTATAGGTTTTTTAAAAGAACTGTAACTCACTGTATTTAGAAACCGTATAATTAGTAAATAGCTCGAGACATGTCTCATTTACCCTACTGTAATAACTCACTGTGATGAGATGTAATTGAATTCTTTACGTTTGCGGCTAATTAAAGGTTTCGGTTACAGCCTAGCCGGACCATTATAATCCTGATACTTTAATGTGCTTTACGCATACTATTAAAGTATCTTTGGCATTACACACATTTATGGGTACAAGTGCTACCTGTTGTATTTCATTTATTATTTTTTATTTACATAATCAAACGTTGTTACCTAATGACACATCATACGCGCTGGCGTATGGTCTCATTCAGCGTTCATTCCAGTAAACAAACGTCCTCAAACCTGGCTATAGACCAAAAACAATGGTAAAATGGGATATTAATTTCCGCATGGCCAGAAATTTACGACGCTTACCCCGGACTTGCTAAAACCGGGGAGGCAAGATAGACTTGGACATACTTGAAGAATTTGGTTTCAGATCCTGCGATATGCAATCAGGTGCCACTTCCCTCTTCAATATGCGACTGACCGGAAATTAAGACATGATGAGAAATCAATTCCAAATAAAGTCTCGGTTAAATCAGAAAGGTGTTGGGCGCACTAAAGTTCTTCCGAAAATAATGCTTATTTATATTTAAGGTAAATCCAACCTCCCCTTCCCCCCAGCTCTAACTTTAACCAGAATATATGCTATATTTTCATGAAAATACCCTGAAAAGTAGAAGATTCAAAAATGTCCGAGTCACTACCTAGTGGTCCCAGGGATCCCCTTCCCAACGATAATTTAGAAAATCCCACAAGGAATAACAATGACCGGCCCAAAGGGGCACTCTCAAAATCATACTTCAACTCGCTCAAAAAGCTTGAAACATTATCCAAAAAACTATCCACCAAGAAATCGGGAGAAAGCGAACCTTATGAAATCGATTTTGAAGATTTCGATTACAAGGCCATACTGTCCTCTTTTCGGGATTCTTCTGAAAAGATAGGTGTCCAGTCATCAGCCGCAGGTGTCGCTTTCAGAAACCTAACAGTCAAAGGAATCGATATTTCAACAACTTATGGGCCCTCAGTTTATGAGCTGATTCGTTCAATTGTAACGTTTCCCGTTAGGCTAATTAAAAGAAAACACCCAAAACTAAAAAAGATAATACAGAATATAAACGGGGTCGTCAAGTCTGGTGAGATGCTTCTTGTCATTGGACGCCCAGGTGCTGGCTGTTCCTCGCTACTAAAGAGTATATCAGGTGAAATAACTGCCTTCAAATCTTTAGAGGGGGAATTTTCGTACGATGGCTTAAATCAAGCCGATATGCTAAAGTTTTTCAAAGAATATGTGATTTACAATCCTGAAGTTGAATTCCATTTCCCACATCTTAATGTTCAACAAACTCTGGAGTTTGCTATTGCTATGAAAACACCAATGCTCAGGCATAACGGATGGTCAAGAAAAAAATACATTGAAATAACGAGAGACATTATTGCTAGTGTCTTCGGGCTTCGCCATACTTACAAAACAAAGGTTGGTAATGACTTTATTCGTGGTATATCTGGCGGAGAAAGAAAACGAGTTTCCTTGGCCGAAGCATTAGCAACATCAGCCTCTATCTACTCTTGGGATAATGCTACTAGAGGACTTGATGCATCAACTGCTCTTGAGTTCGTTCGAGCCGTTAGAACTACAACTAACCTCCTGAAAATTTCTTCCCTAGTTGCTATCTATCAAGCTGGAGAACATATCTATGAAGTGTTCGATAAAGTTACAGTTCTTTATTTAGGAAAACAGATCTATTTTGGACCTGCAAGCAGGGCTAAAGGATATTTTGTTGAAATGGGATGGGAGTGTCCACCACGAATGACAACCGCTGAATTTCTTACTGCTGTTACAGATCCGAAAGGCCGTACGCCTCGAACCGGATTCGAAAACAAAGTTCCTAGAAGAGTTGAAGATTTCGAAGCTTACTGGCACAACTCTAAAGATTTTCAAAACTGTATTGAGGAGTATAATGACTATGTTGAGAAGTATGACCGTAGTGAAACATATGACCGTCTCCAGAAAGCGAAGAAGCAAAGTCAGATGAAACACCAAAGTATTTCATCAAAATATATTCTTTCTTATCCTACTCAGGTGAAATACTTAACTATACGCGGATTTCAGAGGGTTAAAGGTGATTCCACTTTTGCAATAATCAGCGCAGTTCTTTTCATTGCACAAGCCCTCATAATTGGATCACTATACTATAATATACCAGATTCTACGGCTGGCGCCTACTCAAGAGGTGGTGTTTTATTTTTCTCTTTGCTCTTTAACTCATTATCTCATCTAGCAGAAGTCTCAAACAGTTTTGCTCAAAGGCCCATCGTTCTAAAACAAAAAAGTTATTCAATGTACCATCCTTCAGCTGAAGCACTACAAAATTTTTTTTCACAGTTGCCGTTAACTACGTTCAACATTACGACGTTTGGAATTATTGTTTATTTCATGACTAATTTGAAAGTGTCAGCAAGCTCATTTTTTATCTTTTATTTATTTTTAAATTTGGCGTCAATGGCTATAAATGGCCTCTTTCAAACTTTGGCTTCTATAAGTAGAAATATTGGTATAGCCAACTCAATTGCAGGGATCTGTATCCTTATTATTTCAATCTATACTGGCTATATGATCCCTCTTCCGGAAATGCATCCGTGGTTTAAATGGCTTTCTTATCTCAATCCATTACGCTATGCATACGAGTCTATGATGTCTTCAGAATTCCATGGTAGAAGAATGAGTTGTGTTAGTCTTATTCCCTCCGGGCCTGGCTATGAAACCGTTTCTATCGATAACCAAGTCTGCACTTTTTTGGGTTCAATTCCAGGACAAGATTTTGTTCTAGGTGATAACTACACTAGGCTAAACTATTCTTACTCGTACGCTCACACCTGGAGAAATTTTGGAATAATGATGGCTTGGGTTCTTTTATATTTAACTACAAATACCATTGCTACAGAATACTCTCGAACAACAGAGCCAGGGGGAGATATTCTGCTTTTCAAAAGAAATTATATTCCAGATGACATCAGTACAGATGATAGTATTGTGATTACAGCTGAAGAAATGAAGGAGTGCTTAAATAGTGGTGATTCAAATGATGATAGTTACTTGGGGGAGTCAAATATTAGCTCGAAGAAAATATTTAGCTGGAAAAACCTGAGCTACATCATTCCAACGGGAAAAGAAAAAACAAAGCTACTTGATAACATTAATGGGTTCGTAAAACCAGGGACAATGACTGCTTTGATGGGCGAATCTGGTGCCGGTAAGACAACATTACTTAATGTGCTATCTCAACGTACTAATTTTGGAGTTGTAACCGGTGATATACGTGTTGGTAATGCTCCGAGTGATCCATCGTTTCAGCGTAATACAGGTTACGTTCAACAACAAGACCTTCATCTAGCTCAATCTACTATACGCGAGGCCCTTAGGTTTTCTGCTGAATTGAGACAACCCCGAAGTGTTCCAATCAACGAAAAACATGAATATGTTGAAAAAATAATAAGACTACTGGGAATGGATGATTACGCCGAATCTTTTATTGGGGTTGTTGGTAAGGGATTAAACGTTGAACAGAGAAAAAAACTATCCATAGGAGTTGAACTAGTTGCAAAGCCGTCCTTACTTCTTTTCCTTGACGAGCCTACCTCTGGTCTTGATTCACAATCTGCTTGGTCGATTATACAGTTTTTAAGATCCTTAGCTGACTCTGGTCAGGCCATATTATGTACAATTCATCAACCATCAGCAACATTATTCGAAGCTTTTGATCGTTTGCTGTTATTAGAAAAAGGTGGTAAGACGGTATATTTTGGCGACATAGGAGAAAACTCAGAAACTTTATTGAATTATTTTGAAAGTAAATCACCAGTCAAATGTGGGCAAGGGGATAACCCCGCTGAATATATTTTAGAATGTATCGGGGCTGGTACCACAACAAGAATAACGGAAGACTGGGGAGACCTTTGGGAAAGTTCACCAGAATGTGCCTATATTTCCGAGGAATTGAAGAGTATACAGAATATACAAATAAGTAAAGACAAAATCATCGGCAACTATGATCAAACCTCAAAATTTGCGGTTGGCTATTGGCAGCAATTGACCACTGTTTTTAAACGGACAGGAAAACAATTCTGGCGACGGCCTGATTATATCGCTGCAAAATTCTTACTTAGCATATTTGGGTCGTTATTTATTGGATTTACATTCTGGAAGGTCGATAATTCGATTCAGGGAACACAGAATGCAATATTTTCTATTTTTATACTACAAATCGTTTCAGTTCCGTTGATTAATCAAATACAAGATTTTGCATACAGTTCACGCGAGCTGTTTGAAGTTCGGGAGTCGGCTTCTAATACTTTCCATTGGTCGACACTTTTACTTAGTCAGGTAGCTTGGGAGTACATCTACTCAATATTTACTAATGGTATATCTTTCTGTTGTTTTTACTTCCCTGTTGGCTTTAACAGGGATGCCACTATCGCTGGATATTTTTATTTAGTGTATGGTCTCATATTCCCTGCCTATTATGTGACTTTTGGTTTGCTAATAATTTACTTTAGCCCTGATGTTCCATCAGCCGCAATGATTAGCCAGTTTTTTTTCACTTTCATGATTGCATTTTGCGGGGTTGTACAGCCATTTTCACAAATGCCAGGATTTTGGACTTTTATGTATAAGGTCTCACCACTCACTTACTTCACACAAGCACATCTTGGAACCGGGGTCCACAATAAACCAATAGTATGTTCACAGAAAGAATATAGTCAATTCATACCGCCTGCTGGACAAACATGTGGAGAATTTGCAAGCAGATTTATTCAAAGTGCTGGTGGTTATCTTGCCGATCCAAATGCTACGACCAACTGCGAATACTGCCCTTATACAGTTGGTGATGAATTTATTGCACGTTTTGGAGTCAATTATAGTGAGCGATGGCGAAATGTGGGATTCTTTTTTGTTTATATAATATTCAATTTGTGCGCAATGCTCACATTATATTTTTTGTTCAGGGTATACGACTGGTCAAGTCTCAGTTTAGGAAGACTCGGACGAAAGAAAAAGCAGCCAGAAAACGATTATTGATATTCTTGAAGAATTAAATAGGCCTATTTTAAAACTATCTTAAATTCAATAGATTGATAAAAAAACTTATTTTATATATTAAACTTCATTTTCCAGGTAGATACACCAGAGCCATCCTGACTGCTTTTTAGCCATTACAATACCTGAAATAGTAATGATATTCAGCCCTATTCTATGCGGCATTCTTGTATCTGGGCCTAGATTATGTTGGATGCGGTGGTCCGATAAGGAAGGACAGCCATCTTCCATCAGATAATAAAACAAACTTATTTAATCATTTTTTCCAGCAGTAAATTACGTTTTTCTTTGCTTCTTGGAAAAATAAATTTTCATACTAATAATATCGATTTTTAAACGATTTTAGATGGTTAAAGGTAGTGCTGTGATATAGTTTGTCTCCCATCATTGCAACAAGCTATACTACTATATCTGCATTACTTGTTGCCACGGTTATCATCCATTTTCAAACTCTTGCATATAGACGTCATTATGTTTGCTTTGTTTACTATTAGATCAACAAGCAACTGGTTCCGCTTTTGACTTCAACTGACACTGATTAAAGTTTCACAAATTCTGGAATCTAAAACTTGGAGAAGTTTTTAACTAATAGGCCACGAAATTTGTTTGTTCTTCATCGCTATTCTTCGATTGATATCGTCTGTTAAAAATCTTCCTGTAAGTGTTGATATATATTTTAACCAAGATTGATTTCTGAGCCGTTATAAAATATGCTCTTTTCAAAGGACTTATGAATAGTTTTTAACTAACTTACATTGATATTTTGAATTTTTCCTTCAAAACTTAGCTGTTTTCAACTCTACTTATTTTCTTTCAAGAAGTTACCTGATATTCTCTATACAAACGTATTTTACGCCTTCCTGAGATTTTTAGATCCAACAACTTAAATCATTTCAGTTTATCTCAGTGACTACTAAGAGCTTTCTTCCATCGCTCGTTATATATATCACACGACCTGGCTATTAATGTTAAATTGGTCAAATTTTTTGGAAGAGTCAGACCTGTAAATATATTTTACCGTTCTTACATAACAATTCAGCAATATTTATGAACAGTTATCAACTTTTCTTTAAATTGTCATCTTATTTCGGCAAATAAAAAATAATTGAACTTTGGTCAGCAATCAGAAGTTTTAAAATGGCAGCTTTACTACCCCCTACTGAAATCGTTCCATTACAATTAGACAATTCTGTTTCTACAAAACTAAGTGAAAACAACATATCTTCAGTAAAAATAAGGGATGATGATCAGAAGCCTGTAAACCTATGTAAAGAAGAATTTCCTGCATCTTCAACGAATTTGTGTATTTCAAACTCTTTGGAAGTTTCTACTGATAGCCAGACAGCAAGATCAGCCGATAACGAAGCTTGGAACCAAGCTTATAAAGAAATATCTCCAAACTACTTTGAATATACTAATGAAGAAACATTTCCATTAGCCGACAGTCATCAAATCTCTAACTCGCATAAGCATATTAATAGGAAACATAATAAGCAGATTGGTATTCGTCTTGGTACCATACCGCTAAGAAATACTATAACAGAGGGTAGAACTGATATCAAAAATATTCATGGTATCACAAGTACCAAAAGCAAGGCTCGTAATTTAGCTGCTGATCAAGCAGATTCAAATCATAACCAAAAACATGCGTATGGTACGATCTCCGCCGTGGCTAATATGGCTCTTGAACCTGAGTACCTTGAGAGCTACGCAGATACGTTAGCTTTACCTAGTTATTATTCAAATAAAGCTGATGATTTTAATTCCTATCAGAGACATGGAGAAAAATCGGAACAGTTTTGGTATGAACCATCACAAAATACGACATATTTAGAAAAGGTTATGTTATCCCCGCCTTCATCTTCAGCATTATCGATAGACATGGAGCTAACAGACTTTCTGGAAAATAAAGATAAACCGGATAAAATGAACCATGAAGCAGTACCCGATAATATGGTGTATAACGGCAAGTATCAGACAATATTAGACTGCCAATTTAAACACGAGAAGAAACAAGACAGAATATTACTACGGAAATCGTTAAAACAATCACAACAATATCCAAAAGATAGTTGTGGTGAAAGTAAATTATTTGGATCTAAAACTCACAGTATGAAATATGATTATAACAACTCTGTGTTAAAGCAAAGGCAAGAATATACAAATAAAAAAGGAGATAATCAACGAAAAAAGAAAGAAAGTAAACACAAAGGTGGTTTGATAGCATGTGGGAAACAGCTTTCACGACAAGAATGTAATTTTGGAAGACTGTTTTTTGATCCTTCGGGAAGAAACTGCCGTAATTTGGCATCGGAAGCACAAACAAATGAGAGTTTGAACGGAACTACTCTTTCAAGTAAACCTAATAGAATACTGCATCAGCAAAAGACTTCTAGTCTTCATTCTTCTATTATGCTTTCGTCTCAAGCAGAAAAACAACTGACCGAAAAACAAAATCACGAAAGAGACGTCTCGTATAAAGAAATGAATGCAAAGCATTCTCAAAGTTTAAGAAGCTCTCATAATTCCACGGTCAAGTTATTAAATGATACCAGATCCACGGAAATACTTCCAAAATCTTTGAAAATTTCAAAAGACGTTTGCAAATCAAGTTCTTTGAAAAGGCCGCATACAAATTTATTCCGATCTAATTCTACCGGTAAGTTGCTATCTTCACCATCCACGAGTAAGCTATCACGACCGGTTTTTGCGTCAGCGACACAGTCAACTCCGTTGTTTAACTCCGCAAAATTAGCTCGTATCAAATTAACCAGAAATAAGCTTTCTTCAACTTCATCTCCAGATTTACCAGATTTAAGAAATGTGTCTTTTTCTATTTCGGAGACTGGACGGGCCATTGTGGATCCTGAGGAGACCCTGGCAATTCTAAAGAGGACCAAAAATAATTATTTGACGTCAACAGGCAACACTGCATCATTATCATCTAGATCCTTAAAACCAAGAGCTGCTTGTAAAATAAATTCGAATATTGATGGAAATATATCTGCTCGCTCTTTACCTTCTTCTTTTCCTCCAGAAGAGGGATCCGGATCGGGCCCTACAAAAGTACCTTCAAGGTCGTCAAAAGCTTTACGTTCAGTTTTAACATCAAAATTGATGACGATGCCTGTGACTTCAAAACCAAAACCATTAGTCGAGTGTGTTTCATTAACAACGAGACAAAATAGCAAACTCGTAAGATTGAATTCTATTCGTCAACATGCATCTTCGTCTTCGTCTTCAATATTATCGTCATGGCCAATTCCAAATACAAAACCAGGCATTAATGGTAAGAATTCAGAAAATCGAATCTCGAATTCATTCAATAACTCTAATAACCAGACTACTGCCACAAAGGTTGATCCGATTGATTCACAAACTGGTGACGACACCACCGATGCCTCAATTGCCGTTGCCAAAATTCTTGCCCGTAAGCGTGACCACAACAATTATAATTACAACGATAATAATCAGAATAACGATGTCAATAACAAAAATGACGAAAAATCGATAAATTACACTCAATTTCTTCCTAATAAAAGTCTGGGAAGCCCCCAGTCAAGGGATATTTTCAATTCTATCAATGCATCTGAATTACTACAAAACTTTCAGCCGCAAGGAGGTAATTACAATGCAAACAATAATTCGTCAAATTTGAGCCCTAGAATGCAGTCAGAATCTTTATCACTACAGGATATTAACACCAGCTTATTCCCTGGATCACTGACGCCATCAATGCCGTCTTCGATTTTCTACAACCAATCGCCGTCGGCAGTCGCACTAGAAAATATGGGGTTCTTAAATACAAATGATATCGGTCTAGGAATGGTGATGCCTCCTCCGCTTGGTTCAGATTCTTTGTTCTTGTCTGATATGAGCATGAGCATGGTGGATATAAGTGATGATTTGATGGCCATAATCAATACCCCATTCGGTAATAATGACTATAACGAAGTAATCAACGAAGATAGAAAGATTTCACATGATGGGCTTTGATTGGTTTAACTTAGGCCGTAACAAAGAATTCTTTATTTTGAATTAGCTGTTTTCTTACTTCTCTTTTCTTTTTTTAATTCTTTTGAAAGACATTTTCAACAATTCTGTTATAAAGCGATATTTTATGTTATAATAACTTATATATTAATTTATAAAAAGAAATTGTCTAAAAACTTATCTATTCTTCTATTAACTAAAACGTGAACAGCCCTGACCGCTTCTTACCAGCTGGATAGACCACCAAGGCGGCTGAAAACAAACCCACAGTCAAGCCGACACTAATATTGAGCATACCACTGCCTAGGCTCATTGTAGTATACAAATCATGGGTGCTATTACCATTACCCGCTTGAATGCCATTAATGATACTTCCTTGAGATGCTAAACAAAAAGGAATTAAAATGAAGATAGCAGGTAACATAGCGGCAAAGCCCAGCCCATGCGTGAGCCGTGAATGAATGTTACCTAAGATGCCAATTACGAAGGCACCAATCGCCGAGGTTAACTGAGCTGAGTCTGGGAACTTTTGGTCAACAAAATAGGTCACAGCGTAGCCAGCGCTGGCAATAATAATCATCGCAGGTATCTGCATCCAGCGGGCTTGGTTAACTAGGGCAATACCTACAACGAACACAGGCACGAACAAAAAACCAAACCAGGGCGATAGTGGTGACTTGTTACATAAACTATTACCATCTGCCACGGACACAGCATTAGAATCAATCAACCCGTAAATTGTGGCCCCGACAGAAATACCAAAGCCAAGGAATAGGGAATAAACGATAGCGTAAATCATTCTCACAGCCCCACTGACAATATTTTTGGATTGAATCTCTAATGAACCACATAGAATCACATACCCCGGTAAAATAAGGGTTATTGAGCCCTGAACTATAGCAGTGTAGCAAAAGTATTTACCATTTTTGATACTGCCTAAAGCTCGCGAAAGAAAACTGACCAAAATGGCGCAGCTAACCTCAAAAATATTATTGTAAAGATCAGACTTAGGTGCTACAATAATTTGTAAAGTGCCTACTAAACTGCCAAAGACTAGGCCCATAGAAATATCAAGCCAATTACCATTGAAAAACCCTGCTGTTACGACAGCGGAGGAGGTTCCAAAAAGTAACACACACCACCAAGGCGAATAGCAATTATTCGACTTCAACAGTAAATCAATGCGTGGGAATGCTTCCTCCACGCTTATAATATCATGAATGACTTCCTTATATATGATATGAATGTCAATCAGTTTACTCAAATTTACCCCCTGCTGGCATCGTACTAGTCGCATTTCAGATGTATGCGTAGTGGAATCTCCAAATGATACAATCATACAACCAGGGAGGTAGATAAAGTAACAATCGATTTCAAGGATATAGGCAATCCTTCGCATATACTCTTCCAGGCGATGCGTAGGTACACCAAATAACATAATACATCTACACATTCGAAGTATAAACTTCTGCCGTTGAAGAACTTCAGCAATGTGCACTGTGATTCGGATCCGCTCCTCACGATTGAGCTGTTTACGAAGCTTGGCTGCTTTCTTGGCATCACTACTACTACCACCGCTTCCATTACCATTTTTGCCACCGCTATTCCGTTTATAGAACTTTGGCCGAGATACACGAGAGGGTGCATCAGTAGCGGCACCGTCTAAAGAATTTGGCGAGGGAATTGATGATGATGGCATCGAATTTGAAGAAAATGCCGATCGTTGACGTTTATGCTGATACCATTCAGGCTCATCTACGATTTTCGATGTCAACATATTAGATATAGATCGTGCCTTTTTACCAAGCCCGGGTCGCGACTGAGGGAAGAAGCCTGAGTTAGCTGGGGATAGTAAAGATGGCGTCGTAGGCTGTGAGGTTGCAGAAGACGTAGGCGAGGGTACCCCACTTTCATCACCAATAGAAATCAACGATGGAGCTGTAGAGTTACTTGCTTGACTAGATTCATAACTGTCATTATTATTCCCGTAAAGCTTCAATAGATTACCTAAGACACTGTTGGATATACCGTTTCTGGTCCCAGATTGTGACTCGATGTCTCCATCAAAACTGGAATGATGATCTTCTCCACTCAAAGAAGACGGATGGTGTCTATCAGAACTAAAGTAGTCTAATCGAGACAACTCATTTGAAGAGTCTGGAGTCTGGGTGGTTTCAGCTCGGGGATTTCTTCGAGTAACTTTTCTACTGCGAAATAGCTTCCTGGTATGGGATCGAACAAGTTTCTCAGCTTCCGATTGAAACCGTGATGATACTTCAGAAGGAGATATAGTGTCTGCCGTATTGGCTTCGTGCTCTTCATTTTCGTGGTTTTTAGTCAGCGCCCCGATTGACTGGTTTAGTTCAGATAGAGCAGGGGAACTCGGAATCAATGAATGATTTCGAGATAATTCAGGATGGTAAATAGTTTTTGAATCCCCATTAGTAGCGAAAGCAACAATATGAGGGGCTTTTGGCGCGAGTGTACCATTATTGGTTGACGAAAATGGCTTGGAATCACTCTGAGGCGGCATGTTTTTATATGAATCGTCAGATCTAGATAGGGGAATATTTAGGGATTGTGAAAGTAGTAGTTTTCGATTATAATCAATGAGTTTTTGCGACATTTGATCATTTCTCGAATCAACACCAGCTGAAGAATTTTTAGTGGTTGATTTTTGATTATAAGAATCAATCGTGCCTGGTCCGGGAACTAATCCGCCACCCCCCAAATTACTGTATTTGAGCATGTTACCAATCATTTGACCGTTTTGATTGATAGTAGCAGCAGCAGCAAATGCTGCCGTAGGCTTGAGAAACGAGTCTGAGGATTCGGATCCTGATAGTGACGTACTACTAGCTTGCTCCGGACCTGTATCAAAATAGAAAGAGCCTGGGTTAGTATTTATATCCATATCATCTGTAGGGTGAAAATATTGAAACTCGGTATCGGCCAAAATATCTGTACCTGACCAACGTTGTTTTCCCTTGTCCTGAGATATAGGTGTAAAATTCCGATTATTCGAATACGGGTTGGTGCCATGATTAGGCACGAACTCTTCTCTGTCCTCTTCTTCTTCGTCGTTTTCATCTTCTTCACTGTCCATGAAATTTCCCCGGTTTTTTAGCGTATTAATCAGTGTGGTTCTCTCGGTAAACCTCGCCGAATTCTGTCGATCATTATAAGGCCCTTTAGGACCACCCTTAATTTGATCATCATCACTTTCTTCGTCTGATATAGATGGCCTTAGATTAGGAAAGATACTCCCCTGACGAGTTGGCAGTCGTCTTAGCTTCGAGGTGGTTTCCGCGGCATCAAGGGCCTCCAGCACCAGCTCATGACCATAGTCATTATCATCATCGGGTAAATGTATTTTCTTGGACAAAGGGTTATTCCCAGCAGGAAAACGGACCTTTTGGTGACGTTTAGGGTTACGTGGAAAGCCTAAATGGAGAGGTGACTGTGGTGATAATGCCAACTTGTCTAATGAAGACGGTTGTGTTTCATGTGGGACTTGTAGCGTAGTGGTAGTGGTTGCGGTAGTAGTATGGACAGCAGGGGACCCGAGATTCGGGACATCCAGCTGAGGCGTGTTTTCAACGAGCTCAAGAGAGGTTGGAGTTTGCGCCAAAGAAGAGTTGCTGGACGATGAACTTGCTAAATATACATCATTTAAGCTTTCATTCGATTCGTCGGGGGTGGATTGCTGCCTAGAAGAGGATAGAGACGTCGAGTGAGAAGCGAGATTTAGATTTAATCTTGGAGGGTGGGGTTTGTCGCGAACCATTCAAATAAAAGATAGAATAAAAATAAAACACACCAAATCGCTTAATCAAAAGGAAACACAAAAATAATACAATACCAATATGTCACTAGATGTCAACCAAAACGCACTACTTTTAGCATAGCGTCTACATCTCCGTTGAGCACAATTATAGCCTGCGTCATGACGTCATGGGATGCCCTAGACCGAATTGTTACTCCCTGATTGTATATATATATTATATTTATTTATTAATTTAATTTTTAGTTTAATCATCGATTTAGCTAATCTATTAGGGACTTGTTAGTTTATTGTTTTCTTTTATCGATTTGTGGATTGTGTAGTCTCGTGGTTTTTTTGCACCTGACGTTGTCGAAACCTAATGTACGAAGATGCCCAGCTGGAGTTCCACTGATCTATTTTTTAATATTTTTAATAAATCCACCAGGCCAATAGAAAAAAAATAAAATGTTAGCGTAATAAGTGTTTCGAAATAAGAGGAGCTGTTTCATTAGTTGTAGGTAGTCCTGTCAATTTCCAGCTATCGCCCATTCTAGGATCAAACAATGGCAGCTGAGCTTGACCACTTCAAGATCAAACAATGGCAGTCCCAAACAGATCAGGTTTCTCTACGGACCACATAAACTAAGTGCCTAGGAAACCAGAAGTTATAAGTATTTCTTTCTATGCTTCAAAAAAAAAAAACAGTTTATGATGTTGTTATAGTTTTTTTTTTAAAAAAGTCGCTATGGATCCCATCGGCGTATCCAGTTGCGAGCCTGTGTTCATTCCAGGCAGTCCCACGACATTAGTAGGCAGTCCGGAAATTTGGCATCCCGTAGTCCTTGGACCTGAGGGTGTGCAGGTTCCTGACTATCAATGGATCAAAAGGGTAGGTAAAAAACATAAAAGAAAACACATTTAGGAACCAGAAAGACCCGTGTATCACATTTCATTAATAGCTTCACTTTGGCTAATTAAATACTTATTTAGCTGTTTTTCGGAGGGTTCATCTGCCCGCTCTGTTGGATTTACGTGATCATTCGAGTGCCGCGACTGTGGTATATCGAATCTAGGTACCTTGAGAAGATAACAGTACCGTGTGACTGCACTATAAATTTAGACCACTACTCACTAGAAAACGGCGAACGCCGGTATAATCACAATAACAACCATGATCGCGAAAACTCATACAAGCCATCCGCGGATTGCGAGTCTTTAGATTTTCCATCCCATCCGATATATTACTTTGAGCCCACACAGTATAGAAAGGCACTTGCGTACCTAAACAAAGCGATACTGGCCATGGTAACCTATGCATTCATGATATTCATTATTGTCTACGGCCTGGCTTGGCATTCTGGATTTGAGTCTGCCATGTATTCCGACAGTGGGGATAAAGGAGTCGTAGTTAAAACATTTGAAAAGATTTATACCAGATAGGGTAATACGCTAACAAAATATCAGAAACTATACCTTTATATATATATAACTATATACAAGACAATATGATAAAATATAAAAACATCAGCGTTAATATAAAAAAACTGAAAAAAGACCTCCAAAGTAGGAAATAGTCATGGAGGGCCCGAAATAGTAAAAAACAATAGTCCTGCCCCAACCTACTTGCATAATGCGGCGTTTTTTCAGCCGTTTACTGATCCGTGATACCAAACAGACACCAAACCAGCCATCAGTATTTGGGCTCTAAGCTTTTTTTGGGTTATTAAAATCTTCTTTGATACCTTGTTACGTTTCACTCTATTAGAATAAAGAGATTTGAGTGTTTTGCTCTTCGCTGGTTTGAGGCGCTAAATGGATTATGGACTTGAGTAATTGGTATATAGGAGTAACTGTGACCAAGTGAATTAGCCATGTTTAATCTCTTAATATTCCTTGCCTTTTTCCTCACGCTTTTTTTTAGCTTTTCAGTTCGATATAAAAAATCATGACTCTCAAAGCAACTTTACAGGTTTTGTCAATGATAGCGGTGATAGTGCCCATAGCTCCAACAGTATGGCATATCAAATGCAATAACTGGCCAGCGGTGTGTCTGTTGGTCTATCTCTATATCCTTAACCTCAATACTTTTATTGGTGCTACGATATGGTCCCGTAATCTCGATCAGGGTTTCCAAGGACATATATACTGTGATATAATGGTTCATTTTCTTTGTGCAGCATCGCTGGGCGTTGTCTGCCCTATTGTTGCCATTTTACGAAACCTCTGCGCCATAATGTCGAAACAGGGCCCCAGTTCGACCTTCGAAGAAAACGCTAGCGGAAAAACAGTATTGAATAAAAAAAAGTTATTTATCGATCTCGCGATTTCCCTTGGATTTCCTATTTACTCTATGTCAGTGCTTTATATCGTTCAACCCTCACGATACAGTCTAAGTGAAATCAATGGATGTATTTACTTCGTTTCCTCATCATGGGTTTCTTTAGTTTTACTCTTCATATGGCCCCCGATCATATCGCTTATTGGTACAGGATACGCTATCGTTATTATATTCAGATATATGCAACGTCGTCGTGATTTTAAAGACCTGTTACATTGTTCAGGATCTGGATTGACTACTACCCGATTCGCCCGTCTTGTAATATTTTCTTCAGTGGTTATTGCTATAATGTTGCCCATAACACTTAGTGTACTTATTCTGAATCTGTCGAATGGATTAAAGAGTTTTGTATGGGATGAGGTCCATATTGATTCAATGTGGTCCAAGGTTCAGTATTTTGCACGAACTAAAGTTTATTTTGACCGTTGGATTTTTATTACCATTGCGTTTCTATCGTTCATTTTCTTTGGTACCGGTTCTGACGCTTTAAGTATGTACTATCACTGGCTTGAAGTTCTTGGTCTAGTTCCCCTAATCCATCGGGTTTATGAGAGCACGTCTGGCCGTAATGCCCATAAATGGCACCGAAGAATCAAGTCCAATTTGAAAACGGAATTCTTGAAGACAGACAATACGCTTTACTATTCCAAAGGCTCACCATCAACATTTAGGTCTTCTATCAGTACGTATTCTTTTACAATGAACGAAACTTACCCTCAGTTGTCGCCCTGCACGTCCGGTGGTGCAACCCTTAAGAGTCCAGGGGATTTGAGTATTGGCAGTTTCAAGCGGCACGAGCCCCAAATGCTAATGCGAGGCCTGGACAATGACAGTGAAAATCATGACAGTGAACATCATGAGAGTGAACATCATGAGAGTGAACATCATGAGAGTGAACACCATGAGAGTGAACATCATGAGAGTGAACATCATGAGAGTGAACATCATGAAAGCAGTAATAACGAAACTGCGGGCGTGTTTCGTCAAAAACAGCTAACAATTCCCGCAAAGGCTTGTATAAAACGAAACGTAATTCCTTCACCTTTTGTGATAAAATCCGTATTACAGAATACAACTGGAACTGCCATTACTACTAGTACTATTATGAATGGCAATATAAATCTCAGCGGCAACAGTCCCTTAGCTGTGGGACTGCAGATTCCATATACAGAGCTTCCGATGAATTTTGTGACCCCAATGCGCAGCACCTTCACACCGGAAATTGAGCATGGTACTTGGTCAGTTTATCAAGATAATGATAAAGATGATAAAGATGATGACGACGACTCTTTTGGTGTATTTTGGGCCCATTACCGAGAGGAATACGAAAACGAACTTAAGAAACACAATTCTGATTTGGGTTTAAAAAATGAGGCTCAAGATATAACATCAGAGAACAGCCAGGCCCAGAGTAACAACTCTAGTGTTGCCAATAATTACAAAGGTTTTGGATCGAATATGGAATTAGACGATTTACATCCGGATTTGTGGCATTATAAAATGGTTGTCACACGAAATAAATGAGTCCCAGGATAGTAGTTGATAACTAGAAACGAGCATATCTTGTGATATATACAAAATAAATTAAGCGGGGGAAACCGTGGTAGCTAACTAATAATAAAGAACTAATTATACAATAATATGAAATATTAATTACCCAATAAAAAAGAGGCCTAAAACAAAGAAAGAATAAATAAAAAAAAATATCCCGAAGAATTTACTTCAAATATGGGAAAAATGATGGAAAAGACAAAAGAGACAATATATTACTCTTCTATATAACCAATTTCATTTAGTTTGAATCTTCAACGACTTCCCTCTTAGGAAAGGTAACGGGATGAATGGACTTTTGAATTAGGTTCAAGCTAGTGACATTTCTACCATCTTCAGTTTCGTATGATCTCATCGAAGCATTTGCTTCAACTACAACAGCTTGGCCCTTGGCAAACTTTTCCTCCAAGTATTGAATAGTATTTTCATCAAAGACGGTAACATTATACCAAGAAACACTGTCATTAGCACCGCCCACAGCCAACGCATACTGCAAGTAAGGAGTGTTGTTTTTGGACATTTTTGATTCCAAATTGTTTCCGATACGTCCGTAGAGGGTCATACGAGCAAAGTCGGACTTTACAGAAGAGGTGGAGAAGGCACGCGAGACTCCACGAGCAAGAGTAGTAGAGTTTTTGGCTAAGGTACGGAGCATTTTAAAGGTTGTGTTCTAAATAATTACGAAATTGATAGGGATTCAATTGTCAGAGGTTTCTAAAAGTTAGCGGAGTAGACCCCTCTAACTATAGGATTATCGCCCCAGAACTGGGATTGACGCGTCGCCCTTTGGTGTTTAGATTTTAGCATATATCAAAAAGAGTTTGACATTTATGCAACTAGACATCCCCGGAGTCAGTTATCTATCGAGGATAGACGAAACTTGATATTTGTGGGATTGAGGAAAACAAATTAGTGATATACAAATCTAGTCGTTTTAGCAAAAAGAAGCCATGATTTATTAAAACTCATAGAATTACTCAAAAAACTTTGAGCACACTGACTCAGATTGGGGGCTAAGCTTATCATCGCCCTGTATGCTATTAATCTCCAGGTGTCCCAAATGCGTTTGTTTGGGACGATTTTAGCCCTCTCGTCTGTTGAAGCACTCAATTTGCTTTATAATTAACCTAAAACCCCCTTAACCCCATTTATAAACCATGGTAGAAGTTTCGCTAACGGTAGGAAAATTGGACGCCTCTTTGGCTTTGTTACTGACTAAAGACCACCATTTAATTGAGTTCCCTACTATTCTATTGCCCGATGATGTTGAGGCCGGCTCCATTATTAAGATCGTGTGCGAGAAGGATACTCGACAGGAACAACGGGAAGCAGAAGAATTCGAGACAGTTCAAGATGAAATTCTACATACATTTGGTACCAAGGAGCCCTTGAGTCCTGTTTTATGGACTAAAAATATTACCCAAACTAGCGTTGTTCTTGAGTGGGACCCAATTGAAGTGGGCCATTCAGATGTCCATTCGCTTACTCTATACAAGAATGGCTCGCGAGTGGGTATCATACCACAACCGTTAACGAGAACAGCGTCAAAACTCTCAGGTTTATCAATTGATGCTGTTTATAATTTCCAGTTGGCCCTTGCTACCTCAGCAGGGCTCTACTTATCTAACGTGTTGGAATTCAAGACCCATAAAATGACCGACTTGAGTGGGGTTACCGTGTGTATCGGCACCATTGACGAGTCCGAGGGCGTGACGTTGGAAGAGATCCAAGAATCACTTAAGCGAATTGGCTCCAAGCCCATACAATCTGAGGTTAAGTTGGATACCACTCATTTTCTTTGTACTGCTGGTGTGGGCAGTGAATGGTCCAAGGCGCTGCAATCTAATATCCCAGTAGTTAGACCTGATTGGATTTTGGCTTGTGAATATGAAAGACGCTTGGTGGGTGTTCGAAGCTATTACTTGGATGCTGATCCTAAAACTCGTCCACCAGTTAAGCGAAGAGCTGACTCAATTGGTTCCAGTGCCCCGACTAGTAGAGATGTTAATCTAGCTACCCCTATTCCCGAAAAACAGCAACAAGCTAAGCCCGATGCTACTATGCATTCTAGCGAAACCTATATGTCTGTAATATCGCAAGATCAGCAATTATCATCACCTGAACGTTTTCCAGAAT
>KV454412.1:566245-650055 GCA_001661315.1 Nadsonia fulvescens var. elongata DSM 6958 | reverse complement strand
CTTCAAGAAGAACCGCTTCAAGAAGAACCGCTTCAAGAAGAACCGCTTCAAGGAGAATCTTCTGAGGAATCCAATCCAATTACTAGTCTTGAAAAAGGTGAGCATCGTGATTTGATGCTCACCTTGGCCTCTACCGAACCCGAGTCTCATCCAGCATCGACCCTTGGCCTTACAAGTCACACTGCTGATAATGCGGATGTCTATGCCGATGAATATGATTCCATTGATGAAGAAGCTGCTAATGATGAAAATTCTAATGAACCTGCTGTTGTCACAGAAAACTTAACTAACCACGCCGGTGAGGTCAACGAAACCGCTAATTTTGCAGAATTTGCGTCCTCAACAGCTGACGACAGGGAGACTGAGGTTACGACCCCTGTAATTTCTGTGCCATCGTCACCGATAGTTGGTACTCCATCATCAAAACACAATAGGAAAAAAAAGAATAAAAAGTAGTTTCTCGGGTAGCTTTTGAACAAATCTTCAAGGTAATAAACTGACTACATGTTTGTTTGGCTTAGGTCGATATGTAGTACAATATAGATAAGCACGACTATAATTTTTTTCAGCCACTAAACAATTTTCATTCATCTTCTATGGGTGCTTGAAGTTTACATATTCAAATAGGCTACCACGGCATTTAAATTGATCATTATCTTGACCAACCCTTACAAAGTGCTCAAAGGAGATAGATTAATAAAAAATCGCTCTTTATTTACATGATGCAGTTGTATATGTAAACATTAAAAGTAATAGGGTATATGGTATAAATAGAATAAAACAAAAATCATGTCCACTAATCGCTGAAAAGTCTACGCACTCTTCTTAGTACTGAATCCTTTTCGGGGTCTATTGAATTTGGTTAGTATGCTACTACTTTCTAAAACACAAGTCAATTGAGTAGTATTGAATGCAAATAAAGAAATAAAGACTTACCGTAAGGGTGATCCTTTGAGGGGATCTCAAGGATGGCAGGGAAAGCTTGGGTATAAGTATCGACTCTAAATCTAATTTTGTCGGCGATATGTTGATTGATTAAAAGCACAGCAATATCCTTCCTGGTCTCTGTGTATTCGATAAACGCAGCTTCAATATCCTCATTTGATGTCTTGGTGTCTACTACAGAAAAATTCTTTTTCTTTTCACCGGATTCTTCGATGTGGCCAATGCCTGCTAACAAGAGTCCAGTAACTGAGTCCTCGTCACCGATAACGGCTAGAAATTGTCTATCTTTGGCAGTTTTGGACATTTTTGAGTTTTTGAATATATATAGATATATATGTAATCTAGAAGATTTAAAACAACCCCAAATAAAGTTAGTTTTATGTGATTAAATAATATTTGACAGCATAGAACCCAAGATAGGAGAATCGAGTTGGTGTTATCAGCCAAGCAGAACCTCCAGGGGTATAAACCATGACGACTTGCAATCAAGACTGGGAAAAGCAAGAAACCTTTCCAACATAATAAATCTAAACAATAATATCAGGTGAATACAAACGTACCGGAATGAAAGACTAAATATATATAAATATACTGTTGAAAAGGAGTATATATGGAACGTGAGATGGGTCAATTGTAGTAAATGATTAGTGAAGATAACCCAGGATATGGTTACCCTGTATTTCAGCCTTAGCTAAGGCCGAAAGTGGTCAAACGCACTAAAAATATGAACCCAAAATCGGAACCAGAATCAGCTCGTGGTGGGAAAGGTGTTTATATTATTAGATGGGCCACACAACTAATTAAAAATTGCATAAAAAAATAACAGAAAGGCCAAAAATGACTGCGGCCAGATCTTTTGCATTCAGATTGTATAACCATACCAAGCTAAACTTTGGCAGTGACCTTCACGTTGCACGCTCGTTTTCTTCTACACCCATCGTGTTCAGTGGTCATAACAAATGGTCCACAATTAAGCACGATAAGGCCAAGAACGATGCACAAAAAAGTAAAATGGCCACTAAATTTGGTGGTCAAATAGCCGTTGCTGTTAAGGCCGCCGGCTCTGATCCCGCTAACAATATTCGTCTTGCCAACCTTCTCGAGTTAGCCAGCAAGGCCAATGTAGGAAAAAAGGTGATTGAAGCAGCCATTAAGCGGGGCTCCGGTATCACTGATGGTAAAGAAGATATGGCCGAAGTGGCTCTTTATGAGGCTATGGGTCCAGGGGGTGTAGCATTTATTATCGAAGCATTTACTAATAATAAAAACCGCACGGTGGGTCATGTGAAGTCTATTATTAACAAATGTGGTGGTTCCATGTCGCCCACTCTCTATATGTTTGACCGTAGAGGTTATGTCCGTGTTTCAAGAGATGCCGAGTCTACTAACTATGATGACGCTTTTGAACATGGGGCTGAAGCTGGCGCGGAGGATATTGAAGAAGTGCCACTTGAAGATCTCGAGCCCGGTGAAGCTATGGGCCCTGATGGCCAATGCCTGTATGTCGTTGATCTCTACACTGAACCTCAGACTACGGGTAAGGTCAGTGAAAACATGAAGGCCTTGGGCTACAGTATTAAGGATGTGGGCTTTGAGTACATACCCAAGGAAGATATGTTGGTGGATATTGTGGACGAGGAGAATATGGAAAGATTGGATAAAATCATGACAAACTTGGATGATTTAGATGATGTTACTGATATATATAGTAACGTTAAAAGTTTCCAATAGGTAATTGCGCCATTTTATATTGTGAATGATAAATCAATCCAGTATAGGCCTGTAAATAGTAGTAAAAACGATTACTTTTCTTTTTTGTTTTTCTTTGTCTAAAATTTCAATTATGTAAAGCTATCCAAATAAAACAAAAAGAAAGGATTCAGGATATATTGTGAATAATATTTTTTATAACAAGCCTATGGGTAGTAGTTGGCCGGATTAACAAAGCCCGAATAAAGACTAGAACACCAGGAGAAAACAGAATGAACAAAATGAAACAAGAATAGATACAATACACAAAAAGGATCTACTGTATAGCCTTGGTCTAAATTATTAAGGGGAAGAGAGGATAAAAAGTACTATACTAGCAGTATTGTATGAAAGGGGGTGGTAGCGGGTTCTGAACGAATAAAGTGACAACCACGGCAAAAATAAATAAGTGATAAGGGAATTGTAATATTAATACCACCAAATCAACTATAACTGAATTCGGTTTTGACGCTTGTTGAAATATATTTGCGAACCGCAGAAAGTGAAAAAGACAAGGTAAACGATAACCGCGCCAAAAACGGTCGAGGCGACACTAAAAGAGAAATAACGAATTAATCGTCGTCAAGGTTAGTATACGTATATAGGTAAACCCCGCAAAGGATTTTGTGTTATCAAAATACATATATATATATATGTATATATTAGTGAATTATCATTGTAACTTACGCCTCACCGTCTTCGGGGTCAGTAAGACTGCCCATCATAGACTCATGGCCGTTTTTGAATAGTAGGCCGATGACGCCCAAGATTAAAATACCAAAGGCACTGAGAACAGTGCAGAACCAGGCTTTAGCAGGCGAGACTACAGGCTTCATGTTTAATATTTTATTGAATTCTACGGGGGCGGGAGTGTGATTTAGAAATAGAAACAAAAAGCGAGGCACCAGGTGGTTGAGATAGGGCAAGATAGGAGTCGGCAGCGGTACTGCTGATAGGATCAGACCCAGGGGTTGGGCCTATACGTGGTGAAGATGGTTGTTTGGGACATTAGCGCAATAAACTAAGAAAAGGAGGTATTCATTCGGATTTTAGTACAACTGAATGATGTAAACATAATTCAGAATATAAAAAGCGTAGCGTAATATATCTTATGCAGAGATTTAATTCAGAAATACATGAACATATATTATACATTAGAAACGATTGAGATCTTACCAATGGCCAATTACACACATATTATATCCATATATATGCTTCCAAAAGCCACTGTGTCTGTCAGGAAACTCATGGTGGTTCCGTCAGTTCTTTAGCAACGGCGCTTTGGGGACCCAAGCCAGCCACCGTTTATTTAATGATGGTGGATTGAGTCGAGGCTACGATCAAGTTACTTATATTAGCCCATTTATGTTTCTGTGTTCTCACTAGCTAGATGCCTATTGGTTTGTTTGTTCGCGCGGTGTTTCGCTTCCCCAAAGCTCCCATTATTATGCATTATCTAAGCTTTGGTTGGGTCGTTTGAGACCGGTTCTGAAACGCAACCCAATCAGGTAACCGCCCTCAATCGCGTTATAAAACTAGGATCCGTTTCACAAGGCCCGATCAGGAGTTCTTTTCTCGAGTCGCGTCTCAGCATTCTCTTACCTTTTGACTTCACTCAATTCCCTATAAACAGGACTCACCACCATCCCAACCCGTATTCGATCTCGTGTAGCGGCTTAAAAGGTCCTGGAGATTTATTTCGAACAGGCTTTACTATCACGAACTCTCAATAAATCGGTTGCTTGCTTTTTATATCGACTCTGTCTGCGTGTTGTGTCTGTATCTGCCAGCCTAATTAGCGACAAATTCTGTTTCATCTAGGTGTCGTAACCCCACACTCTCGCTTACCTCCCGTTTCCGTGATCAAGGTTTATACACCGGCAGGACGATAGAATTAGCGTTTCGATTGCACCCACAAACAACCCATCACTGCCAGGCGCCGATCAATAAGCACCAAACCGCCGACTTTGTATCTTTTATCCCGTTGTATTTCCCGCGAACGCCCTCAAAACTTGGTGTCGAAATACGCTTTTTGTATTTATTGTATATTTATTTACTCTTGTGAGGTTTGGCCCTGCTCGCTTACCGTCACCGGGCTGAGGGTCAATAGAAGTCTGATCTTAATTATATCCATCGCCCATCCCCCGGATCAGCCTGTTCTAAGTCATCCCTTATACACCTTCTTGTTTGTTTTTCATTCATACTTTTCCCATCCACAACTTGGGTTGTACGTCAACATTTCATAAAAAACCTTCCTAAAGCCAAACTCTTTGTTAGCTGGCAATCTGTCTCATTTTTCATCTAATTATTTTTCTGATTCACTCTAGTCTTTCTTTTCTCACACCCCCGACCGTCTTTACGCTTTCCTTTACTTTTGCTCGTTCAAGGTTGTTTTTTTAATCAGTATTCTACTATATACTTTTTGTGGCCGTTTTACTCAAAATTTCCTAGCCACTCTGTATACAATTATCCTCATTTATAGACATACCTTGACAGCACTAAACCATGTCTGATACCAATGAATCTAATAAAATAAAACCGCCGGGCTCTGGCAGTTCGGCATCTACGTCTGGCTCTATGTTAAGGTCCACTTCAACCTCTATATTAAGGTCCACTTCGGTGTCAGGATCTAGCGTCGAGCCCGAATCAAAATTCGCCCATCAATCAGCCCTTGAATCCTCTACATCGGAAAGTGTCGGCCGTACTGATTCTACTCGACTAGATAAAATTTCAGGCTTGTTTGAATCTCCACAGGACGCTTTAGTGCAAGTTGAAGATTTAAAGTACTTTTTAGCCACAGCACCAGCGAGTTGGCAGAAAAACCAAGTAATCCGCCGTTACTTTCTACCTACCGATGAACATATTTCATGTGTGCTATGGCGGAATTTGTACCACATTACGGGTACCGATATCGTACGATGCCTGACATTTCGTTTTGAGGCCTTTGGCCGGCGCATCAAAAACCGGAAAAAGTTTGAAGAAGGAATCTTTAGTGATTTGCGAAATCTGAAAACAAATTCAGATGCCGTATTGGAGGGCCCCAAATCTCCCTTTCTAGATTTTTTATACAAGAATAACTGTATTCGCACGCAAAAAAAACAGAAGGTGTTCTATTGGTTTTCAGTATCCCATGACCGTCTATTTGTTGACGCTTTAGAACGTGATCTTAAGCGGGAAACCCAGAAACAAGAACCCACAACAGAAGCAATTGCTGAACCAGCACTTTCTTTCCAATATGATGACAGTAAACCATTATTTGATCAGCTTACGGATTCTATTGAAGACAGTATAGAAAGCGAGGAGGAGTTTGATCCTTCTAGTAAGAATTTTGATTCTAGCATTGATATTGCCGATATGGACGTCAATGCTGAAGAAGACGATGCTGCAAATAAAACCGATTCCAACTTTACAAAAAATGATATATCAGCGGCACAGGAAGTCAAAATCATTCGTGTCGAACAACGGCAACTTCAAGGGTTTCACAAAACAAATGAAAGTTCAAAGATATCTACACAATCTATACCACTTAGGAGTCCTAAGTCTCAATTAGGAACGAGTACGGAACCCAAGGCAAACACTATTGAGGTCAATACTATTGGACCTAAATCGAAACCAAATTTTTTAAAACTAGTAAACCCCTCTTCAACTGTTACATCTTCTGTATTATCTCCAGCGGTCTCTTCAATATCAACTTCTACTGGACTTACAGGGCAGGTTATTAACCAGCAGGTTGAACCATCTTATGATCATATGACAGATCAACCTATCATCAATACTTCGACCATCACATTATACAGTCAGTCTGATCTCTTTAATCCAGCATCTGCCAAGTATGGTGAATTTCAAAATCTGAATACCGAGTTCCCCATCATTAAATCAGAAATCAATAGTGATTTTCCCCTAGATTACTTTCCTCCTTCCGCTTTTGATGCTTTGTTCTCAAATTATGACATGCTGGATTCAAATTCGACGGCTAGTAGTTTTAGTGTTGGTAATTCAAGTGCCGCCAATCAAGCTGAGAATGGCGAGTATGAATTAACCCACAGTGCTATTTCTGGTCCCCACTCAATGTCTATGGGGGCAAATTCTAGCGGGGTCTTCAATAATAGTGAGCAAGGCTTCAGTATAGCACCATCCATAATGACTAGTGCACGGGTTGCATCAGGTGTAACTACACCTTACAAATCTATGTTTACTAGTAACGCCCCTTATAACTATTACGGTACAGAACTTCAGCAAGCTCCCATGATAGGATCATCTCTACCAGCTGATTTCACGCTGCCACCGACGCCGGTAGGTTACTCTTTAATGGTTCAAGCACAACTGCAGCAGCAACAACAACAGCAGCTACAACAATTGCAACAATATCAACTTCAGCAGCAGCTACAGTTTCAACAGCAATTTCAAGCTATTCAAATGTCAGAGGATAGTAATGTTTCTGGCTTAGGTGGTAGTAGTAAAAACATCAATGCCAGCATGCCGCTAAACCCAAGTGGCTACAATATGCCATTATATTATAACAGTAACAATAGCCCATCGGCCAGCGTAACCAATGAAGCTTCTGTTGGTAGTAGTAATGGAAGTAATTTTTTAATGCCTTCAAATTTTAATTTTGGACATGCGACTACCCCAACTTCACTTTTTCATCAGAATTACCCCCACTCCCTAATGCCTTCTGTTACTCTCCCGCCATCAGTTACGATATCACAGCAGCAACTTCTTCAACCTCACGTAAGCCAATATTTCCCCGGATACCCATCGGCAGCGAATAATCAAGCTAGTGTTGGTATTCGTAATTTTGGCTCAGCGGCAACTTCAACACCTTCGTCCTCGTTTCAACGCCCAAACTCCAATGAGAAGGACTATAAACCGGTAAAAACGTCTACAAATACGGTTATTGACGACCCAACAGAGGATCCTACTAAAGGTAGTGGTGAAATTAAAAAGCGCCAGGCTGCACCGCCTAATCATATCAATGCTAGCAGAAAAAAGTCCAGAGGTGATGGAGCCTCGTTTACGTTAGACTCAACCACCACAACCTCAGTGACGGCAGATCATGAAATTAACCCCAAGGAAAAAATTCTAAGTGGCCCATTAACGCTTTCGGAATCTGGGACGAATGAACTTTCTAAGTTTCCTGTTGATTGCCCTCTATTTGAGGATTATAATGTCCGTAATAGTGAAGCTAAAAACGCAAATTATAACGGAGATAGTGATAATAATGACAGTGATTATAACAATGAGAATGACAGCAACATTGACAGTGAGAATAATAGCAGTAATGATGAAGTTGATCTAAATCAGGGTAGCTTATCCGCTAGAAATAGTGATGCTCGTAATAACGGTGTTAAAGAAAATTTTCAAGAAGCAAACAAAACGGAATTGATTAATAAGGACAATATTGAAAATAGTAATTCTCAAGTGGTTGTTAATGACAATAATGATGCAAGCGGTGGAGATCTTAGGTCGATTACTGCTACTGAACAACAAGGATCTTCAGCAAAGCAGGTATCTTTTTTCGATATATCTGCTCTAGATAATGAAGACAAGAACGGTAAATATGATGTCGTCAATAATGACCAAAGTAATACTTTAAGAGGTCAGAGCGAAATTATCATTGAAGAAGTTTTGGGCCTGCGATGAATATGTTTAATGTTAGGAATTCGAGTGCAGGCTATAGCAGAACTTATTTCTTGGCTATCGTCATTAAATATTGGTATTCATAAAGCATAGACTGAAGTTTTTTTTGAACACCCTAAAACTTTAATTCCCTCTATTAAATAAATATATAAACTATATACATGTACACATATATACTTAAGCTAGCGCTATGTTTTAATATAAATCTTTTTGATCGAATTTAATTAGAAAAGTTCTCTGTACACATCGTCACAGTGTTCCAAAACATGGGGGTATTTCTGAACGATAGCCTTCAAGGGACAGTCTCTTAGGGTGTTCATAATCACATAAACATAACTGAATAAGGCTATGTCTATCGAGTTCAATTGGCCTTGAGAGGCACCCGAGCCATCATCAAGACTTAGAAAATTTCTCTCACTAGCCGAGAGTAAACTTTCAAACGCCTTGAGACAATCTTCAGCCTTTTGGAAAATCTCATTAGTTAGTTCGTTTAGATCAAAGTTACTCTGATTAGAAGGTTTTTGCGAGAGGTAAGAAATGACAATATTGTAGTATTTGTTGGATGAGAACAGTTTCTCGCCAATCAGCGGATACTTCTGGATGAAAGCCAGCGACAAGTTATTCAAGTGGGAATTGGACAAAACATCCCTGAGAAGAGGAATCTTGTCAAATCCCTCACTCTTAGATAAAAATAACTCATCCCTAGGTACTTGGTTACGTGGGTCTAATAATGAGAGTGACCAAGCGTCTTTTAAACTATTTTCAATCAAACTGAAATATATCTTAAACTCACTGGAAGGCACAAAAATGTTTTTAACAATACTCTTAAGAGACGAGAATACATGACGATTGTATTGACCTTGTCTGGTTATTTCTTCATCTATAAGTAATGGTAATTTTCCGTCGGCAGCCCCGTATTGCGATATTTTGTACAACTTGACTTGCTTCAACTTATGTAGTTTTAGAATACCCTGTACTATTAAACCTTCAGGATCAATAACAATCGCTTCGTCAATTGTACTGATATCCGTTTCCCTGAAATTGCCAGTTGATTCTTCTTTATCTGAAATCTGCTTCAAATTTGAGATTTCATTAAAATTATATACAAATAGTTTCAATACTTTCTTCTCTTGGTTAGGTGAAGACGAAGAAAACGACACTGATCCCGCGGGTAATTCGGCAGCGGGTAATGTAACTAAAGGAAATTTATCAAATAAATTTTTTAAATGGGTAGGCAACGGTGGTATAAAAGTTTTAGGCATATTGAAAGGCGAGGAGTAATTTTTTTTGAGCACTTGGGTTTCTAGAAACTAAGGTTTTACAAGATAAGTTCAATCGAGGGATGGTTGGGAGGTTTGATCTTCCAATAGTTTCAAATGTCGTAGTAATGCCTACTCCAAGCACAAAGAATAACCCTTATTTTCGCACCTAAATAAATCGAATTTTGAAATGAGTATTTAGTTTTAGAGAGTCTTCGCTAGGAGTGAGTTGATTGTTCTATGTATATAATGATTTTTGGGGCCCTATTATCGTCCAACCTTTGTTAGATCTGGTTTAGCTCACGTGATTGACTCGGCATGCAGCACCTTTCCGGGGGTCATTCCAAGCTGAAGTTAACAGGATGTGAATCTGAATGAATTCCTCTAGGGTGCTGTCTGGTAAATCGAAATCATCACGGTCAACAGAATTACTACACATGTTGTGCAGAGTTAATAGACGTTTAACTCCTGTTGTACTGCGCCAGAGACCTTTAATGGCCATGCCAGTAAGCTTCGCTGGTACTAAGGCCCGGCTGATGAGTTTTACCGCAGCTTCGGTAAATGGTGGCGTTAGAAATAGCTTATTCCTAGGCAGGCTCTTAGCCTCAGATAGTTTTTTGTCTATCAACCGTGGCTACACTACATCGATCGAACATAATCTAAAGGCAGAATCAGAGCTTTCCGTGGCTTCGGCAGAATCGAGTTTGGTTATAACTGATCCTTTTGTTTTGTACCAAAACAGGGTAGCGCTCGGACTACTGAGGCCTGATGAAGCTCAACTTCGCGCCGCTTTACAATTCCAAAAGTTATATTATCGTGTTAAGGACTACAACCCCCCGGAAGATTTCAGCCATAAGGTTCGAGAACTTACTGAGCTTTTGAAGAGGGAGATTCGAGAAGAAAAGGAAAATGAAGCCAGAGAGGCTTTAGAAGGTAAACAAAAAAAATCTGGTGGCCTCAGCATCTTGCAGGCTGCTAGGGCTCGTCAAAAGAGTACTTGGTACGATACCAACCGCCGCAGCTTGGAACTTATTCGCATTCTTAGCGATGAAGAGGAACTTTTAAACTTCAGAAGTCCTCAAGGTCTTTTAATTCATGGTGAAGTCGGTTGTGGTAAATCAATGTTGATGGATATTTTTGCAGAATCGTTACCTCACCAATCCAAGATCAGATATCACTATTCCAATTTCATGTTGTCCATCTATGCTCGAATTCATAAGGCGACTGAACTTCGTAAAAAAAACCCACAATCAACAAATATTGACAATCTGACTCAAGAATATATTTTACTAGAAATTGCTCAAGATTTAGTCCATGAAAACACAGTTTTACTACTTGATGAATTCATGTTGCCTGATATGGCAGCGGCCAAAATTGTTAAAACACTATTCACCTATTTTTTCAAGCTGGGTGGTGTCTTAGTTGGAACCTCCAACCGTTTACCTGAAGAATTATATGCAACTGAGTTCAAGAAAAATCAGTTCTTGTCGTTTTATGCAGTTCTACAGGCTCGTTGCGTTTCCTATGACATGTGCTCCGAAACTGATTGGAGAGAAGTGTTTTCTGCTGAGACAAACGAGACCAATGAATTAAATACTAAGTCAGAAAGCGCTTTTGTTCTATCTCCTACAAGATTTGCTAGGCATTACTATATCGGTTCAGAAAACATCGAAGATACCGATAAAGAATGGAAGCAAGAAGTGAAGCAGATTATTCCCGATATGTCTAAATTAAGTCCCAATATCCTTACTATTTATGGTAGGCCCTTTATAATCCCTCATCAAGATAAAGAAGCTAGAATTGCCATGTTTACCTTCGATGATCTCTGTGGTAAGGCTTTGGCTGCTGCTGATTATATTTCGTTAGCTTCTAACTACGAAACCATTATCTTAGACCAAGTTCCATATTTGCTTATCACCATGAAGAATGAAGCCCGTCGATTTATTACTTTACTTGATGCTCTTTACGAGAGTAAATGTAAGCTAGTAATACGTTCAGAAGGCTCTCCTGATAATTTGTTTTTCCCTGATATGTCAATTCCTGGGGTAGGTGATAGAAATAGATCTAGTGAAGCGTCATTATTGTCTGAAATGTATTCGGCTGTTCATCAAGATTTATCTCATCCCTTCAGGCCCAATGTTAGTTCTTATGACAGTGATCAACCTGCGGATACTACTGATACACGTAATGACCCAGCTAATATACCAAATAAAGATTTCACAAAACTATCCGCGTTTACTGGCGAAGATGAAAAGTTTGCTTACAAGCGTGCGGTCTCCAGACTAAAGGAAATGACTGGCTCTGATAGATGGTGGAGTCAAAAGTGGGCCCCTATTGGTGACTCTACTAGGTTATGGGAAGAGTTTGAAACCGCAAAGCCTTTAAGGGATGTCCAACCGTCAATATCTAGTAGTGCCTATATTAAAGGTCTTGATACTTCTTTAATCTACAAGGATCAAGAGCGTGTATTTCAAGATAGGCCTGCTTTTGATGAGCATCATTTCTGGAGTATGGCCAGTTGGGGTAAAGCCGGACTTAACACTAAGGACGGACTTACAAGAAGATGGCTCGAAGGCAGCCACTTTTATGAACAAAATAAAACATAAACCAAGCTTAAGTAAGTTTTTAATTCATTACACAGCAGTTTTGATCTGTATGAGAAATGCATGTTTTTTTGTAAATCCACCACGTAGAACTACTATACTCACAAAGAGGTCGCGTGGGATTAGGGTTTTACCCCGAAACGATCATACACGATCCCCTTGTACCAGAATCATTTGTTTACACCCTAGTCGATCTTTAGTACTTGTAGAATTTCAACTTTCTGATTGTTTGGAAGAGTTTGATAACTATTTGAGTTGTGTCACTTTTTAGATTCTTCTGGCGATACACAATCCTTCATACTGAAAAATTTGATCCTAGTCAATTGAACCCGTTTGCCAGAAAGAATTTTTAAATTTTTGTTTTTGATCCGATTATTAAGAGTATTTACACACTCTACTAGTCGTTAATTACACTAATTACTAGTGCTGTCCGTTTTTAGTTCATCTTTAGTTTGTTTCTAATTACTTGAGGAAGTTGAAATAATTACGAAAATTATGACCGCCTCTTTTAATCTTACTCGGATCTTCGATAATTTCCAAGCCTATTCAGTAAGTGATTTTTCACCTTTGCAAAAAAGGGCTATCGCACTTATCAGTGAAGGCGAGGATATTATATTAGAAGCTCGCAAAACTGCCAAAAACTCGGCAGTTCTTACCTTACCTTTGGTAGAGCGAATTGATTTGACCTCCTCAGAATGCCAAGTGGTATTCCTGACATCCACTATAGAAGTTGCTCAAAGACTCAGTGAAGATATCAGTAATGTTATTAGTGGTAATGATACTCAGGTAAATATTCATATCTGTAAGGATTCCACACCCGTTTTCAAAGATTTCATGGCTTTGAAAAAGAATATTCACATCGTCACCGGTAGTCCAAGCCGTATTCATAACATGATAACTTTAGGTCATATTCCCATTGGCGAGCTAAAAGCATTAGTTTTATTTGAATTTGATGCTTTGTTCTTAAGAAACTTCAAAGCGCAAGTTTATGACACATTTTATAAGCTTCCCACCAGTAGCCCGCGTCCTCAGCTTATCATATCTGGTAGGGGTTTTGGTGAGGGTTACTCTGAACTTGCAACCAAATTTATGTATAACCCCATTACCCTTAAGATTACGG
This sequence comes from Nadsonia fulvescens var. elongata DSM 6958, assembly GCA_001661315.1. Classification (NCBI taxonomy): domain Eukaryota; kingdom Fungi; phylum Ascomycota; class Dipodascomycetes; order Dipodascales; genus Nadsonia; species Nadsonia fulvescens. The sequence goes on along the minus strand of KV454412.1, from coordinate 636,739 downwards.
ATGATGATGGGGCTGAGCGTGAAGAATTTGGTCCTTCTGAGTCTTTATTAAATGACGAAGAAGAAAAGCTTATTAAGGAAGCTGAATTAGAATTGACGCCTGAAATCGAAAAAAGTGAATCTTTTCGGGAACCTGAAGAATTAATGGAGATTGATAAATTCAATCCTGTTAAGATATCTTGCCTCACTGAAGATCCCAAGGAAGTAGAGGAATCTCAGCCTATAGAGGGATCAAAGAAAGTTAAATATGATTCTCCCGTCAAAATATCTAAAGAAGTCGAATCTATTGCAGAATCTGAACCTATTAAGGAATCTGAACCTGTCGAAGGATCTGAACCTATCGAAGAATCTGAACCTGTCGAAGAATCTGAACCTGTCGAAGAATCTGAACCTATCGAAGAATCTGAACCTGTCAAAGAATCTGAACCTATGGAAGAATCTGAACCTGTCGAAGAATCTGAACCTGTCGAAAAAACTAAATCTATTGAAGAAACTAAACCTGTTCAAGTAATTGAAGAATTTAAAAAATCTAGATTTACTGACTCCAATCCTGTCAAGGAACCTGAGTTCGTTGAAGAAATGGAAGTGATCTCTAAAGTGGAAAGTAACACCGTAGATCCCGGTTTGATACTACAAGACATTCAACCGATCAGTGATATTTTAGCCTCTCTCAGGGGCCTAGGTACATCCTCTACCAATAACAACACCAATAATACTGAATCTAAAGGTGGCAACAATGCCGCCATAGAAAAAGAAACAGTTGCCAGTGCATTTATGAACAAGGTTAATGAAAACGAAAAAATGGTGCGAGCCCTCAACGCTAATGGATTCAAAAATTTGAGCAACAGCCAAGTTCTATGTATGGAAAGCATTTACAATGGTGGTGATTTAGTTTTGGTGAATCCTGAGTTAGTTGAAAAAAAGATTAACCTCGTAGCGCCTGCTATTTTGAAAGTAGTATCCCATGATGTCTCTCCTGCTACTCATGGCTCCAATAAGCGTGGTACTGGTTCAGGCGTACAGGTATTATTTGTGGTGCCTACCAAGGGTATGGCACAACAGTACCAAAAGTTGGTTCTTTCTGTTGCTGGTTTCGACTCGGCTATTAAATGCCACGTGTGTGTAGGTGGATCACCCGTCGCTAAGGACATCAAGGTGTTGAAAAATACCAAAACTGATATTGTGATTGGTACTCCTGTGCGTCTACTTGACTTGATACTTGGAGGTAACCTAGATTTAAGTGGTATCAAATTGGCTGTCTTTGATGGTGGTGATGAGCTAGTAACAGGTTTCAAGGATAAATTGAATGATATTACTCAAGCCGTGCTGGATAAGGCGAATAACACAAATACTGATAGACCTAGACCTCAACTAGTATTTCAAAGTGATGCCTTATCTAGGGAATCTTTTAACTTTGTGGCCCATCACAGCAATAATGCCGATAAAGGCTGTTTTCCTCAAATAATTTCTTCCGCAGATCATTATATGGTTGATGGTAGTGACTTAGGTCAGGTATTTTTGAAGACCAGTAATGAGTACGCCAAGATTATTTTATTGCGGTCTATTTTGTCACAATTAGAAATTGAAAGCGATACTGGAGATGATGATACTACTTATGTAGTAGTAACAGATCCAACGCATGCTATGCTGGTTGCGGAGAATATTGCTCAGCATCATGATAATGTCAGTGTAGTAACATTAGCTAAACCCGGTGTGATTCCCGCTGAAGTGTTGAGTTCAGCTAGGCGTTTAGTTAACTTTGACTTCAAATGGGAACAAGAGCTGGCCTTCAGCAAGGCGTTCAAAACCGCGGCGTTCGCTGGTAGAGTGATTAATTTAGTGGTTGAATCAAGAACTATCGAGTAATTATATAGATATTTTATTAATAGCCCATATGGAACGATAAAAACGAGTTATCAACATCTTGAGTAATTAAATATAATGCTGAGGTTTAACTTTTTAATTTTTAACAATAATTAGACAAACGAAGAGAAAGAAAAATATAAGTATAACAAATTAACATATTGGAAAAATTAAAATACAGATAAAATATACAGTATTTGACTTTTTTTCTTAATTGGTTTCTGAGAGAGAAAAGGGCCATCAGCTAAGCCTGCCAGTTACTATTACCGCTAGTATCATTAATATTACCACTCTCAATCTCATCACTCACAAACCGAGAAATATGCTTGGCTCGCATTTGCAACGCCAACACCAGTACCTTAGCAAATGGCCAAATGAAAAACTTACTAATCAATTTATCAATAACAACAAGGATAAATACACTCAATTTGAGTCCTCTACCCATACCTACATCATTGCTGCTGTTAGTACTATCTTTGTTGTTATTTTCTCCTTGTTTAGATTGATTAATCCCACTGGAGATCTGACAACGGCTCTTATAATTATTGCGATGAGCTTTGACAAAACGATCAAAGTCAGTGAGCGTAGACCCTGTAGGGCCAATACCACCAGCGCTGGAAATACCACCAGCGCTAGATGACATTAGTAAGTCAGCATAAGAGGGATCATTAAGAATCATTTTAGAAAATTGGTAGTCTAAGGAAGACCCACGATTTTGATGCTGCGGTGCTTGGTTGTGATTTTGCGAATTGAAACTTTGGGTGCTATTATTGGTATTGTTATAATCAAAATTGGGCGAAGAGAATGTAGAAGACGTAGATCCGGGAGTAAGGCGAATACTGTCAGCATTCTCGCTACCAGTATTGCTATCCCTGCTTTGTGGAATACCATGACTGGGACCATTAATATTGCTGTCGTTGTGAGTATGAACAGTTGTGGGCATGAACGAGGGCGCATTATTATGTGACTCCAGCTCCACATCTTTGTACCGATAGATCACATTTAAAAGACGTGATAGAATCTTTTGAATACGAGTTATAATTGTTTTCTCCTGTTGTATTTGATCTTGACTCGGTTCTTTATTTTGTTGCAAAGGAAAACTAGTCAATGGTTGTAGCTGACGCTGTTCCAGCCGATTAAAGAATTCTGAGATTACAAGTCCACAGTCAAATAATGCTAGTAAATTATGCATAAACGTTTGGTTTACTAAAATATGATCACGAGTCGTAAATTTGGGTAAATGTCCGGCTTGGCCTGTTTGTGAAAACTGATCATAACTACTGTACATCAGCCGTGTAGCGTGGTTTTCCCATAACGAAATAATATCAGCTGAATAAGATGTAGCCTCTAATAGTTCCTGGAAGGGTAGTGGTTCTGTTTCGGTCGAGGACGAAGGTGAGAACGAGCTTGGTGAGCTGGATGCTTGAGGCTGTGGTGATGAACGATTAAAGTGATACGGTGGTCGATTCCATTTCGGCCCCATTAAATGATCGAGCTCCTCATTCATTGCAGTGAAGTTACGTTGCCATATTAACTCTTTGGCGCGGCCAAGGTCCACATGTAAGTGGATGTGGGCCAAAGACGATAGCGGAATGGCATCGATGCTAAGTAAATTATTTTCAGACTCCTGCATTTTCAGATTCGAGTTATCACAATTATTAGAACTCAAATTAGCGCTCGAGTTATTAGTTGTATTAGACTTCTTATCCTTGGGATTCAAAGTTGCAAAAGGAGACACTGACCAAGTAGCTTCCCAGGCTCGTAACACCGACTCCAATAATTTACCATTATTTACACCATCAATTGCCTCTAAGGAATTTGCTGAGAAATTTTTTTTGGTAGTTTTTGTATTATCCGTTGAAGTGGTGGCACTAATTTCCAGACTGATCCCATAAATTAATGATAGCAAGCTAAACTGACTAATCCCTTTACCAAGTGGTTCGGCACGCATGAGCCTAGGCAAGTAGTCTTGAGCATATGAATCACCAATAATAATCTTCCGTACGTTTTCTTGTGTGTTGGTAATTTTGGCTACTAGATAATTTTCCTGTAATTGCAGCTGAAATAAATGCCACCATTCATCAACGGCGACAGCCATCCATAGAGATTCAGCACATGGTGAGCCGCAAAGAATCATGTTGTTAGTTAATATTTCAGCCGTACTTTGCGGAGCATTATTGACATTTGCGGCCGTGTCTGATTTCACATTAAACCCAATTTTTAGTAGTGAGTTGAGGTTATGAATGACATGCACAGTGCGAATTCGCTCCTGAATGCTGATGAAATAGTCCCATTTTTCATCTAACAAGCTGAAGCTATTAAACATATCAAAATCAAATGCAGTAGGCTGATTCAAATGCGACGACTTCATTAAAATTATTATAGCATGGAATTGGGCTAATGCAATTTCGTTCTTAAGTGGCTCATCATTGAATAAGCCGTAAATAACCCCCAGAGTCAGTGCTTGAATAAGCCATATGGGGGTTATAATCCTATGGGATGTTGAAGCATTGGAACCATCAGAACAGGAAGTGTTGGACGCTGCTTGATTGGATTTATTCTTGTGGGCCTCCAAGTAAACATGCACACAGCATCGCGAAATTTCAAAAATGTTGGATGCGTTTTGATATTCGAATAAATATAGTGCACCAATAGCCGCCATAGCTAGCGCTAGAGGAATATTGTCTTGCGTGAATGTCAATGAGTTTAGATGTAGAAACGGCGTATGTTTGTTGAAATACTCATCATAAGCATTAATGTAACGTTGCAAGTCGATAGTAGATGGTAGATGGGGCAGTTGATAAGATATGAAAGGCGTAGGCGTGATCAAAGTATTGAGAATATGAAGACGCAACTGAGGCGTGATCACGGGAATATTGGGCCGATACAAGCTATTCATATCGTTAGCGTTAGTGGTGCTATTACCTGTAGGTTGAGTGTGATTATCGTTAATATGACCATTGGTAGGCCAAGGCAAGTTGGACAGTTGATGTAATGGAGATAGCGCACGGGGCAGATAATCGTAAAATTCGGAACCCTGATCGTGAATTTGGTTTTGCGATTGATTCTGAGCCTTAAGATTAGCGCTAGAATCTCGTTGTTCCATAATCAAATACTCATTATTGAAACTAAAATCAAACGGTTCTAAGGGGTCCTGAACGCTAGGGTTCAACATATTCAAATTGAAATCGATCCAGGGTTGTTGTAAGGTGGAATTTTTATTATTATTATTATTATTGGAATTGTGAGCATAAGACGAATTCTCGATGTCCCTATCGGCTAGTCGTTGTTGGTAAGCCTGATTCTGTTGTATTTGATCAGGCGATTGGGCAGACTCAAATTGCAATTGTTGAGTTTGTGATTGTTTAAAATTATGTATTTTTTTTGGGGGTTGTATTTGCACTTGAGCTTTTAAAGCCATTCGTGATGATTGGGACTGATTTGAGTCATCGGTTTGGCCAATTGCGACATCTATAGTATTATCTAATTGATTAATGATGGAAGTAAATGATGGGACCCCGGTTAATGTTGAAGAGATTTTCGATACCGATTTTTCAGATTTGATCTCATCAGTCAACCGATTGGGATTATTTAGAGTAACGTTATTGTCCTGATTGAGATGTTCGGAGCGATTGTTGGCGTTATTTTTGTTACCACGTTGTTTGGTAAAAAATTCATCTTCCGTATTACCAAAAAGCATTGTGCTAGGGTTCACGTAAAGCGAGGATGAAGTACCTAATAATTGAGGGTTGATGAATTCTTGTGCATTGATATCGTTAAGGTTAGTATTGGCGGTATTATTGGAGGCTGGCGAGTCATCACTACCAGTTAAAGAAAAAAAGTTATCCTTCACATCTATACCAAGATTATCATGGTTGTTATCATCATAATTGATGTTAGTATCATGGTTGCAGAGAGCGTCTGAATCTTTTGAATCATTCAAAGACCACTGATTTTCGTGGTGATCAGTTAAAAAGTTCATGGGTAATAACTGAGGCGTGGAAAATCCAACTTGGCTGGGGCCAAAATTATCTTCAAACTTGGATTCTGCTATATTGCCATTACTATTCCCGTTGTTCGTGTCTTCCATATTGCTCAAATTATTTTTGTTGTGGTGCACGGGTTCCTGACTATCTCCCTTAGAACCATTTTGGGCGATAGAACCTAGATGATATTCGGTGTAATAGTTGTTATTGTACTCATTGAGTTGTTTTTGTGAGATGTCTTTCATCTTCTTATAAGACGCAGTAGAAACAGCCGAGAACGAAGCAGCACGTCTTTGGCGAATATCGCGACCATGATAAGGCCTAGATGTTTCAAGAAAGTCAGCATTGTTATTACTATCATTATTTTTATTAGTATTAGAATCACCTGAAGGAAAAAAGCCAAACTCCATAGGATTAGTGTTATTATAACTGGTTTTAATTGACGCGTAGGGACTATAATCCACGGGGAAGATATTCATCGAAGTTTGTAACTGTTGTTGGATCGGATATATATTCATGTGAGCTAAGTCATTCGTTTTGAGGATAGATCGGTTATGATTAGGATGAAAATCTAAATTACGCCGGTCATGACGTTCAGAATGTGGATTATTATGTAGATGAGATTGTTTTCCATTGCGATGATACTCGCCAGGGTTATTATCCTGACGGTCCGAAATGACAGTATTTAATGTATTAGTAGTAGGATCTTGAGGCGAGGATACAGATAACCGTGAAGACGCATCGCTTTGAGGAGTAAGAATATCGTTACTGAGCGGGTATGAAGAGTCTTTCAACACGGGCATAGCCTGCGGCCGTTTTCGACGGCGAGTGGGATCATCATCATCCGGAAACGAAGCATGTAATTTTTGCTTGTGTCTTAATAAGAGGTCACGGCGAGCAAAACAGCGCTGGCACATGGGGCATTGAAAGGGTTTTTCCTTAGTATGCGACCTTTCGTGTCGTTTGAGATGTTCCAAACGGGCAAATGACCGTGTACAGATTTGGCAGGTATGGGGTCGCGGTTTATCTGTCTTGATTGAAACAGATTTAGGTGGGATAGGGATAGTTTTACCCAAGGGTAATAATATGGATCTACCGTCAGCCGTGGTGATGGTAGTTCCTTCGGCGGTGTGGCGAATGGATGATGACGAAAGGATAGCGGCGGCAGTAGCTGAAGTAGACTTGGATGTAAGAATACTAGGATTACTCTTGGTGATATTATTACTATCCCGGGGGTCCAAACTATCCCCATTCATGATAGGATGTGACTGATTAATTACCGCAATATCCTCGGCCGTAAGATCATGAAGAATATCGGCAGGACTACCACTAGCGGCCCTAGCGGAAGGCATAGGCGTTGATACAGAGGTTCCCGTGGGCGAGAGATGTGGTACAGTAGGCATGGAGGGTGACGCCGTTTGGTGAGATATAGAGGCTAGCGAGAGCGCTGGTGGAAACTGCCAAAGAGCAAAGAACAAAGACAACGTACGATATCCAAAATTTAAAAGTCAACACTCTCGGAGCAGGATCGGCACTAATGATGGCCGGAGCAAGAAGTTTAGAAGGGAGCACTGTCAAAGCTTAGCAGAGTATAGTAGCTGAAATCGACGCACTACAAAAACGGTGAGAGTGGCAGTAGAGAGTGCCACTTAAGATAGCGAAAGTAGTAGCCCAGTAGACGACACAAGAGCAAAGCCAGGAGCGTAAATGAGCGAGAAATAAAAAGTCCAAAAGACGAGTCGAGTGAAAATCCCCGGATAGACAATAAAAGACGGCGATGAAGCGATCTCAAAATACCTAAACAATCAAAATGGCAAAACCGTTCAACGTCGGAAACCACCAAAACATAAATTCCGGATCCCGAACGTTTCCAAGGCCCTGCGGCAGGGCTCATTCATTAGACTACTGGCAAGTATAGTGATGATGCGGCGTCTTATTGGGGGACAAAAAGCGGGGTAACGCGTTTTTTGTTGGGATTCTCCATGATTATAATTAATTGTATAAGCAGCTCTACTATATGAGGATTTGAACTATAATTTGGTCCGTTTTCAGTTCTGGGGGTTTACACAACCGTCAGTTTGTATTTGTTTTCGTAAAATTTTCATGTTGTCTATTTGATTATACCTTGTCTCTGTAAAATACAATATATCTTTATATATCCATATTTTGATATATAAACCATAGCTCGAGAACAGGCTGCCAAGGGCAAGATAGTTTTTTTAATACTTTTTTTTTAATTAAACTAATTTATGTATAATAATAGATAAATAAATGATACAAAATAAACACCTCCTCAAAAAGGATAAAACTCATTACACTACGATATGAAAAAACTGCTATTTAAAGCATTGTCTTTCTCACTTGATTCGTTTCAAACAGAATCTATTCAGACAGAGTCTTCTCAATAGCTTGAACTAGAATATCGGCATGCTTCTTTTCAAACACCAAAGTGGGTCTCAAACGAATAGAGTCGGCACCACAGCCACCAATATTAACACCATTATTACGCATGGTCTTGGTGAAGAGGTCTCTAGCCGCTGGCGATTCACAGTTCCAAGCAATATAAGTACCACGTCCCTTACCTCTAAGATTGTTAATTTTACCAGGAAACTTCTTGGCGACAACTTCAAGTTGGCCAAAGAGGTAATTACCAACTTGTTCGACCTTGGTTACCAAATCACGGGCGATAGTCTCTTGGTAAATAGTACGGGCGATGATGGCACGGGCTGGGTCACCACACCAAGTGTTAAATTGACGGTAAGGCAACTTGGGGCGAAGTTGGCGGTCGTGGAAGTAGAAGCCAGCAGATTGGAACTTCTTACTAAATGTGACAATATCAGGAGGGGTGGTGAGGTTGAAGTGTTCGTGGGCCCAGAACTTACCAGTGGCACCAACACCAGTTTGAACTTCATCAACGATCAAGAGGACGCCTAGCTTAATGGTAAGATCACGAAGACCTTGGAAGAAAAAGGGAGTTGCATGGTTGTCACCACCTTCGGATTGGATAGGTTCAATGACCACAGCGGCAACAGGTTGAGGCCACGACTTGATAATACGTTCAACTTCGGCTAAACAGGCTTCTTCTTCGGCTTTGTTGGCTTCAGCGTTTTCCTCAAGAGGGTACTTTAAAGAGGGGAAGGGAGCCTTGGGCCAAGGGAAAGCAGGAATATCCAGCTTGTGAATGGGCTTAGAACGAGTGGTGGATAAAGAACCGAATAAACGACCGTGGAAGGCATTAGCAAAGGATAAAATGCTCCATTCGGGGGAACCAGGCTTTTGGTTTTCCATGCATGTTTCATTGTCTTCGGCAGGAATGTCATTATCGTAACCACGCTTCATAGCAGCCTTGTACATAAAGGCAGCCTTGTAAGCTTGTTCATTGGCGTCAGAACCGGAGAGTGCACACCAAAGCTGGTTTTGTCCAGGGGGGGCAGCAGCCAAAAGACCTTCAGTGATGATCTTTTGGTAGTCAGTGGAGGGAAAGTTACCGAGAGCGGGGCGGTTAACTAATGCCGAAATCATTTCAGGGGTCTTAGCGGCCTCAATTAAGGCAGGATTGTTGTAGCCGAGAGCAATAGACGAGATTTGGGCGTAGACATCCAAGAGCTCATTACCATCGACATCGGCAATATAATTACCGATAGACTTGTTGTAGTCCACTAAAAAGTAAGCGGCACGCGAATCAAAGATTTCATCTAACTCAGCAAGGGCAACAGCACTAGCAGGTCCAGGCACAGATTCTGTCTTAATAACGGGCTGGGCGGGTTCTTGAGGGTAGTAATCCTCAGCGGCAGAAGCTTGAGATAAAGCGCCAACGGACATTAGATAGACAGGGGATATGGAGATGGGGGTATGAAGGAGGGAGAAGGTAGGGTTTTTTTTGTTGTTTTTAGGTGGGTTTTGATTAGTTCAAGTAGTCTATATAACTAAGAATCTTAAAGAGAATGGGATGGATGAGAAAATTTTATTTAATTCATGAAATTCACATTCTTATATACTTTTTTGAGAGGGTTAGTATTGCCTTTTGCGATTTGGTAGATTCCAGTAAATAGCCGCCGTATTGTTATCGGTTGGCTTATATGAGTTCCAGAGTATCTCCCAAAAAAGGGAGAAAAGTGAGCGACCAAATAAGCGCCGTAATTAGCGTTTTGTATGGATCGGCGGCAATTCATCGTTCACCTTACAGCGGCAGAACATCCCAGCCAGGTCTGAGGCGGCCTGGATTAGTATTGGATTGATTAATCCGGTAAGATAAGCCGAGCTAGACCGCCCTACTGGACGCTTTAAAGCAGATTGATATAAACAGAGATAAAAATTAAATGTACATAGAAAGCTACATAATAAAGAAAATAATAAAAATGTAGCCAGCTTCAAAAATACCCGCTTTGATGACTGCGTACACGCATCAAGCTATCTACCGTAGCCAGCTCCGGTAGTTCCATCGAAGTCCGAATTCCGCCCCCAGAAGGGCGCGTATAATCAACCGAAACTCGTTTATCGGCCTTTTGGGGATCGGGACCGCCGTTGACCACCCGTGTGATTCCCACACTGAGGCGGTTAGGCGATTGGGTGGACGGGTCATGCTGGATAGTGTTAGAATTGAGATGGTGGGGTCTATAGTCATTGGGGACCATGTCCGAACCCTCGTTATAGTACTCTTCGGCCGCATCGCGACTGAAAATGGGCTGTTCGTCCTCTTGGGGTCGCACATAGCTCTCACGATTAGTATCAAACTCAAACCCAGATCTAGCTGAAGCACGGCGAATATGATTATTAACCCAGTTTAAACTAGTTCGTCGAACCGAGTTGTGGCGAATATTATTTGGGGAAACCTTCTTCGAATTAACCTGGCTGTTACCCATATTAATTGACTCAAGTGACTCTCGCGACATAAAGGAATCTTCGTATTCTTGACCAAAACTGGTTTTGTCGTTAGAATAGACATGTTCAGCGTTAGTCATTACCGAACTCAACGGCGGTACTTCATCATTACAAGGCGGTAAATGATTAAAGTGGCCTGCTAACCAGCGTTCACGAACAATATCCACGTCATTTGGCTGGAAGATATTTCTAAATACCATGTAAGCAAAATGAGGTAATAAACAGGTAATCACGCCCAATAACACGGTAGTCCAATAGCCCAGTGTGCCAAATACGATTGAAGCCGATTTGTAAAATTCCGATGATGCAGTAAATGACGAATAAATACCTGTCCATATATATACAGACAGGCACGAAAGTACCACTACTAAGATAGAAATCCAATCCCATCGGTATTGGTTCATAATCACATAAACGTTACAGGAAATAACCGCAATTGAGCAAACAATAACACCAATTTGGAATCGATGATCAGTTGACATGCCTTGCATATTGTTAAACCCACCGGTATAGTAAAGACAATAAGGAAAAAAGAAGGAGATTAGCGATTGATAAATACCATCAAACATGTATACCCAAATCTTAGCCTGAGACCAGCCAAGTCTTAGTATACCATTGCGGTAAAGCTGAGGTACGTTTAGAGAAATACGATCATCAACATCCTGATCCAAAATTCCCATAATAATAATAGGCAGTGAGGTAAAAGCCAAATTGAAAAGCATAACATAAGTATAATCGTAAAGGTAAGAGCCATCAAAATCATTATAGATACCGTACCAAAACAAGGTGAAAGTAAACACGATGTTTTTGTAAAAGAAATTAGGAATCATTTCACTTAGACGTTTATAACTCCAACGGCCATGTACTAATAAAAGACGAGTTAAAAATCGAAATTGGCCTAACGCATAATCTGAACTCATAGCTGCTTGACGGCCTTCTTCACCCACAATACCAACACCGATATCGGCCTCCTGAATCATTGATACATCATTAGCACCATCGCCAATGGCTAGAGTCATAACTCCCAGAGTTTCTTTAACTAAATTGACCACCGCAGCTTTTTGTGCCGGCGATACACGACAGCATAAAACCGATTTACACTGTTTACATAATAACAAAAACTTTACCCTCAAATCATCATTGAGTGCCAATTTCAATGCATCACCGTCGATAATAATTGCAAAGTTAGGCGACGGAGGTGAATGATTCAATTTAGCTGCTTGTAACTCGGCATCATCACCCTGCATACCGAAATATTTCGATAGGTACTCAGTCAAAATGGCATCGCACGCAGCCATATCCTCTGAAACTCGGCCCCGAGATTCAGATACCTTAATCACTAAGAGTTCCATATCACCATCCAATAGATTGCATGAAAACCCAATATTAATCGCTGTCTCAACTTTATCTCCTGTCAACACCCAAAGTTTAATCCCGGCCATTCCCAAAAGGGCAATAGAGTCCGGGACACCATCTTGAAGACGATCCTCAATAGCTGTGCCACCCAATAAAGTAAGATCGCGCTCTATGGAGTCAGCAACCTCCTCCATACGATCTTCACGATTAGTGAGGGCTGCTGCGGCCTGTTGATGCCGGATGTTCCAATCCTGGTACTCCTGAGGTGTGAGCTCCTTTTCGGCGATACATAGTGTTCTAAGACCCTCGTTAGCGAATTCCTGCAGATCTTGCGCAGTTTTTTGACATAGTTCTTCCTGCTCATGAGGCTTAAGGCGCGAGTAAATGACACTATCGGCCCCCTTACAGATCAGCACAATACGCTCACGTGCTGAATCGTCACCGCCAAATTTTGCTGGAAATTTGATGATTGCACTCATACGTTTACGCGTAGAATTAAATTCTAAGGTATTGAGGATCTGAATCTCTTGTACACAGCCCTGGATATTTACAATAACACCCCTCTGCGTACGCTCGACAAAGGTAAATCCCAGATCGTTTGCAGTCGCTACAAGTGCAGCCTCATCAGGGGACTGAGCCTTGAAATCCCGTTTTCCCTTAATTTTCTCACTTTCTTCCGTGATAACTGAATGACATAATGCCAACGCCAGCATAAAATGTGCATTGGCGTATTGTTGTTCAGGACCTGATTGGCCACTTAAATCGTCAACAAATTCGCGTGAAATAAACGTCAGATCATTATCGTAAAGCTGATCGTTCTCGCTAATTTGGCGCAACCCGTTTAGCATAGTTATTTTATCATTTGCGATCTCGCGACGCATCGTAGCACCCTCTTCCTCTGTATTGATACCCATACGCTTCCGCATCCCTGCATAGGCCTCGGTGTAAGCCTTACCGTAATTAACACCATTAATGGTACATTTTTTAAATTCCATCACATTTTGGGTCAACGTACCAGTCTTGTCAGAGAAGATATATTCAATCTGACCAAGATCATCGGAGATATTCCATGATTTAGGAGTGCACGGATAGTCCAGTGGTTCGTAGTACATGTGGGTATCGCTGTAAATGAAGAATGCCTGGATAGTCTTGATGATTTCAATAGAAATATAAAGCGAAATTGGTACTAGTGATTGATAGAGGATTACCGAGGCCCAGAAAGTCACAAGCCCATTAATAGCATATGTGCCACCAATAGATCCAAATTCAAAGTAGGTAATGGAAGTATTAGTCTTTTTCCATTTTACAGATTCGATTACGCCAGATACCAAACACAGAATAAATAACAACGCGAAATTAACAATAACACTAGTATTAAGTTCACGAGAAATCAAACTTCGCTTGGTGGGTGTTTCACCGGCATTTAACATGATCTTGGTGTCCGTCCCGGTAAATACCACAACACCAATAACCCACTCAGTATTACGAAGTGAACAGCCACGCAATAGTAGATTATTGATTGTAATAGGTTCGATACCCAATGGTTGTTCTTCATTACGATTCTGGCTATTGTATTTGGATTCATCAATTTCCGACTGTAAATGGTGTGGATGCCATTTCGCCACACCATTATAGGAGTATAAATTTGGATGAGGCCCCTCGGACTCAATCCAAAATGCTGCCCGCTCACAATCACTAGAATGTTTAATACCCTCGCCACATTTTAATGCCTGACGAATCTTTAAATTTGTTTCACCATCAAGATTTTTGGTCTCGACATAACATGCACCATCGGTATCCGACGTAGATAGGATAACAATATCAGCTGGAATCTCATCGTTATTTTTAATTCGCACAAAATCGCCTACACGTACATTCTTCCAGTAGTCTATCTTGAATTTAGCCTGATGTGGTATATCCATGACAGGGTCTATCACAGAGCCTGTCTTGGCGGCTCGTGAAGTTAGATTATCCCTCGCGCTGGGTATGTAATTATCAGAACTTTGATCCATTGAGATGGAAGATAATGAATCGTAGTCAACAATATTATCTTGATCCTCATCATAATCAGATCGCTCTTCAATTTCGGTATTAAATGGATTAGATGGATGAAATTGGTTAGAAGTGTTGCGCTGCTTTGATTTTGTACGTTGATTTTTGTCTATTTTACCTTCCCCCGATAAGTCCTTCATCTGATAAGCTTTATAAATAGACATATTATCGTCGGAAATTACTGAGTTGATTGTCTTAATGGTTGTTAGTGCATTATCTTCATCTTTATCACTAACACTTTGTTTCTTTTTAGCAAAAATATCCTTGACGGCACGGTTAATACTAATAATGTTACGGGTATTCGCTTTCTTAAATCTACGCCACAATGAAACATCCTCGTTAACCACATTAGCGTTAAGATTGTTGTTGAGAATTTGTGTGTGGGTATTGTTTAACTCGAGATCCAGAAGTGTACGACGGTAATCCTCAATAGCATCTTTGAATGCCGTTATCACCACAATGACGATAATGGGCACAGCGGCCATACCAGGTGAGGTAACACCAAAGATTGGAAAAATCTAATAAAAATATAAGGTGAAAACAAAAAAATTGAAATAAATCGGGTAGTTAGTATAATTATAATTTCAATAAACTCTCGAGAATTACTTCCCCATTATCTTGCATACTTACACCTAAAATCACGATAAACAAGAAATAAACATTAGCGACATTCTGAAACTGGAAAAAAAAATTTTTGGGCACAAAACTTAACGGCGTATATTTAGTGGTTCTAATTTTATTTCTGGGATATTGTTGGTATGGGGCCCCGGTTTCAGGGTCGATAAACTCCGAAGGTAATTCCATATTCAAAAAGATTGACCGCGGCTGAGACTTTGATTCTTCATTAGTGGCAGTGGAGGCTTTGTTTATATCACTATTGTTATTGCTACTGTTATTGTGATGTCGGAATATCGATTTAGATCGTTTAGGCGCTCCCCCTGCGATATCTTTACCTTTTTTATGGCGCTGGGTACCCCAACGGTGGCGCTTCATGGTGGTCATCTTGCGATCCATTTTATTTTTATTTTTATTCGCTTCTTTGGTTTCTTTGTTATTTGTTGTTGCGACTGTGGGGGTAGTGGACGCTTCACTGATATCATTGTTACTGGTGCTAAAATGATTACTACTGCTACCGTTACCATCTCCCCAGGTGGATGATGTCTCGAACACTGGGGACTTCATGTAAGAATAGGGCGACCCGGGTGTGAACGATTCATCATAATGACCTAAATCACGATTAACGACGTACAGCATCTCAGAGTTTGTAGTGGTATCGTCGTGGATTGTGGGTAAAGGTATTGTCCGCTGGTCATAGTCATGATTCGGATTAACTTCGTCGTCTCCATCACTAGCATAGTCGTTAATTATCTGGCTCATGGTAACGTTATCGCGATAATTATTAGCCAATGTGGTGTTGATAGAGTCGGCAAAGAGAATCTGTCGATTGGTCGTGGTGGGGGCAGCAGGTAAAGGTATTTTTGGGCTTGGTGAGGGTGGGTGTGACGATATGGACTCAACTCTCCGAGATGAACGGTCATTCAAGTCCATATGGTCCGAATGAGGATCTGAGGGCATCTTCTATGCCCAAGATCAGAAACGTCAACGGTAATTTATAGTATCAGTGGGTGTATAATTCCAGGAATGTAAAGGGGGCTAGTAAAACTATTAGCGCAATAATAGAGAGTCAACGAGCGAGATAAAAGAGTGAATAAGGTCGGTCACAGCGTAGCAGACCTGGTGGACTCAGGAAACCGTCTTCAACGAATGGGGAAAAGATTATTATCAAAAAAAAATTGAGTCCAGGGTCGGAGAGGAGCAGAAACTGCCGGAGTCTGCGGAAGAAGAGTTGGGACCGTTGCCGAAAATGCCACCATGATGGTCAGATTATCCTGGGCATATAGGTTACGTCTACTGCTACAGTGATCAATGGTTTCCCAGTATCGGAATTGATTAAATTTAGAGTTATATATATTCGCCTGCATTTTATCTATATATTTTCTGGAGTATTATCTACATACTGTTATTATAACATCTCTTGCTACACACCAAGTTATTTTAGTCTTAGAGCCGATGGAGTAGGGCCCGAATTGTGGTTTGTAATACTTATGCCAGCCCGGCGGGTATAATATCCGTCTCCTACTACTGAATTATCATCATTGGTGCCCTACAGATTGAATCGTCATACGATTATAATACCAAGCCCCGACAAGGCAGAATAGTAATGATGAGATCTCTGATAGAAAAACAAAGCCACGATACTGCTGTTTTAAATTATATACTATTTTTAAATGCCCACTACTACGTAGTTTTCTCATAATTAAAAATAGATACCTGGTGGTCTGATGTCTTCAAAGTCCGTACATTCTGGGAGCGAGAGTAGTATATTCATATTCGGTATTATTCAAAATATATTCACATTTGTATTCATGTTGATATCCATAAGTATATCAAAAAAGGAAAAGAAAAAAACAGAAAACACAAAACAAAGCTCTACTTCTTCAAGTAAGCATCAAATAACTTGGATAGCTTCTCCTTGGCACTAGTTTCAATGACATCACCGTGACAAGGAATAGCACGGTCGAAATCCCATCCCATAATGGCCTTAATATCCTTGTGAGATTTGGCTATAGGCATAATCTTAGGCAACGCCATCAATTGCAAACACGAGTCGGGATACATATATTTCATGACTTTAGAAAAAACACCTGACGTGGGATTAATTCCTGACTCCTCATATTGTTCATAGGCAGGCCCATTAAACAGCAGATCGGCTACAATCAAGGTCTTGGATGGTTTGTGAAGCAACGCTATTTCCTTGTTATGGTGTCCAGGAACATATTGCCATTGGAATATTCTGGTTAGTTCCTGGGGAAATTCTGGGTACGGTTTATCAGCAACAAACTCGTAATCTATCTCAATGGATTCCGTAGCATTTTTGGTCAATTTTTCGGCCACGCCTTCCACCGTGATTATGGATGCGTCGCTGAATTGAGTCTTCCAGCCGACCACACCCATATAATGTTCAACATCAGGCGCTACAATATATTTTACATTGACAGCCCGTTTCTCGCGCTCCGAAATTTCGTTGAGAACTTGTTGGCATTCGGTTCCCCAAGGCACAGGAGCGTAAATTAGTAAAGACATTTCCTTTTCAGTACGATCCACGGTAATAAAAGAGGTCCGTGCACCAAAATAGACCCGGCCAGCTCTAAGAAATGGGCAGGAATAGATAACTAAATCAGATGTGAGCACTCGGCTGACACCATTTAAAGGGCTACTATAACTCATGTGAAAAATGTATGAGTGTGAAAATGGAGTTGTGCTTGCGTGTTTATGATATAATGATTACTGTTTAATCCAAGATAAAATACTGGAGTTAATCGGCTACTCTTCAAACAGTTTTAATAATATTAAAGACAAAGCTGGTTAAAATTTCGGCAAAAAAGAAGATATGATCAACATTTATGGAAGAAAAGTAGCAATGAGCAACGCACCACTGATAAGGGTCTAGACCCAATAAAGTTTAAAAACAAAAAAGGACGTGATTAGTCAGGACAGCTGCGGTCTGTTTAAATTTTGAGATTTATATCTATCTGAATGGAATAATAACAAAAGGCAAGTTGTTATTATTTATTAAATAAACTTGATATGCATTACTAGTGCTATATTTATTTAAAATCTGCCTAGTTTAGATGTTTGTGATTGGCTTGGTTAAAGTCGTTTTGTCGGCTGTTAATACAAACGCGGCTTTGTGAACAGGTATATAAGTTTTCGTAAACTATCAACCAAAGCTTTTTGTGTTCATTAAATTACGTCTACTCTAGAAAATATCAATAATTTCCAATGTCTTTATTAAAAGCCGTAATGGATTTCTTCTTATATACCTTCTGGCTCGTTGTTCTCTATAAGAGGACTGTCTTCTGTCATCTTTTGCCGGTGATTTCTACGAGAAAACCATTCAAAGCTATAAAACTGATACTAGATATATAAATTCTCGGCTCGCCTATATATTAGAAGTTATTAATATAAATAGGTATATGAACATGCATATAACTAGCTATAGAATGCAAGACTGTTTAGAGGTATCCCCGACCCACTCGAGATATAACAGGGTAAGCAAAAATAATAGCTTTGTTTAAATATAGTTAAAAGTGCAAAAGTACCTTGAATAATATTCTTGGCCCAAACTATTTATAAGATATGCTCTTTTCGTTTTAAGGCGACAAAAACTGCCCAAAAACACTGTAATAAGAAAATAACCTGGCAGAAGCTGGAGCGGTATCAATTCAACCTCCATATCAAAAAATCAACAGGTTTCCTTCAAAACCTTAATATCCTCACAACAGGCTCTAATTTCTCAACTTGCATCATTTAAATATGATAACTAAACTTAATTATTATATTCTCCATTAGGCGATTATAATCTTGCACTTTACCACCTCCTATTTTCTCTTTGTGTATATTTCATCACCGTGCATTTTTCAGCATTCGCTACCCACGCAACAACCGTGTCTGCATTTTTTCCACATCATTTGGATCCATTTCTACCCTCTTCCCCTCCAGATAATTAAACAAATTCACACTATCAAACTCAATTAACCATGTCCATTGAAGAAATCCAAGAGGAAACCGTCCACCAACAAGATAACGGTGCCCAAGAATCCGAAATTCCCCAAGGATCTGACGTCTCCGTCGTTGGCGCTGCTGGCGAAAAGAAGGCCAAGAAGATCATCCTCAAGCTTGGCTTAGTTAAGGTTGAAGGTATTACCCGTGTCACCATGAAGAGAACTGGTAACGTTATCTTCGCTATTGACCAACCTGAAGTCTACAAGAACCCTACCAACGGCGCTTACGTCGTCTTCGGTGAAGCCAAGGTCTCTGATCTTGGTGCTATGGCCCGTGCCGCTGCCGCTCAAAACCAAGCCGGTGCTGGTGCCCCTCTTGCCAAGGACGCTGGTTCCATCCAAGCCGACATGCAAGCTGCTGCCGACTCTGCCGCTTCTGGTGCTGCTCAAGTCTCTGACGACAATGATAATGAAGATGGTCCTGTTGATGAAACTGGACTCTCTACCTCCGATATTGAATTAGTCATGGATCAAACTAACGCTTCCAGAGCTAAGGTTGTTAAAGCCCTTAGAGCTAACGATAACGATATCGTCAACACTGTCATGGAATTGACCGCTTAAGTCTGTTAGTTAAATATTGTTCATATAAAAAATTCATGATCGATGACTTTATATTTAGTTACGATTGGTTATATATAATATCCACTTATTTATTATAAAATTTCAATTTCAGAATAAACACATTTGGCATTATTCATATTGTAATTGGTTTTTTAAATACAATGAATTATATTCGCATCTTGCAATCTGAGTTCAACTGGCTGATATTATCATCTCTTTCCAGCAAAAGGTATTTATTTCAAGATACCACTTTACGTTTTTATAAATATGTTTGTAAAAGAAAAATAACATCATTCCAGTTCAGGGGGGTCAACCAGTAACTAAACTGCAAACTCCTTAGTCCAAGCTTGCGCCGTTTTTACGGCCTCGACCTCGTTATCCTTCCAGGCCTGGGCAACGTCATTAGCAAGTGGATCATCAGGATTAGGTGCACCTAACAAAGCCTGAATTGAAAGCAAGATAGTTCTAATTTGTAACGCAGGAGACCAATTGGCTGAGGAAAAAATACAAAAAGGAATCGTTAATACCAAAATTTTCAAGACTTGAATATAAATAAAAGTAGTAAAAAACACACTTACCCTTAAGGACATCTAAGCAGATACGACCCAATCTGTCAATGTTGGGGTGATAGATCTTGGTCAAAAATCGGATCTTAGGGGCCACCACTTAATTGTGTTAATAGTCAAATAAAAAGAAGAAGAAAAACAGGCCTGGCTGATCCAGGTTTTTATGCCAAAAAAAGAAAAAAGGCTCGTTTTCTTAACATACTAGGATAATCCTCGGGTAAAAACAGCTCTAGTTTGAATTTGCCACCTTCGTAGGGACTCGAAGAAGGTCCGTCGATGGTAACATTAAAGTAACGCAAGTTATCATCATGGGGTTCAGCGTTGATGCCAGGGACAGGGTCCGAGACTAAACGTTCAGTTTCCTAGCGTAGAAGAATCCACAGAACAAAGCTAGCCCAGTAAATCCGGCCAGCATAGATTCGGGATTGTGGTTAATATTGGCATGTCATAAAGGTGCAAAAGTAGGTTCAAAAGAATTGAAAGAAATATTTACTTTAATGATTCTCTTGGGTAAGGACATGGTTTATAATAGAAGCTGTAAATATAAATAGGTTGAGAGACCGCAGGCGACAATTGGGGATATTTCAGACACCCGTTGTATTAGGGAGGTGGTGAAACTGCGTCAATCCACAGATGTGTAAGCAAAAGCACCTGCCCATAAAACATGAACTATAATTTAAGTAGATAAAAACCATTACATTACACACAACGCTATAACAAAACAAACTTCATTCTTTATCAATCGAAAATGCCATAACCATTATTTAACTGATTTATCTTTATTCAAGCCGGTCAAAGAGCTTGTAAATACGTAAAAAAATATATGCGAAGTGAAATCAAAAAAAAAGAATTCCATCCAAATACACATAATTAACATATAAACAAGCTCGACACCGGTTGCCAGAAAAACGCAGAAATGAATAAATAGACAATAAACGGTAGAAAGCAAGAGATATAAAAGCATGAAGTGCGAATCATTAAAGATCCTTAAAAAAAATTATTCCATACAAAAACAAAAAAACAATCAACATAAAAAAATTACAAATAAGCGCAATAAAAATGAATAGGGGGTAGGAAGGGGAGGGAAAAATCAGATTTAAGCGGAAGCTTCAACAGGAGCGGCATCCTCGGTAGATTCTTCGTTCTTGGCAACATAAGCTTCGTAGGCACCAATAGCTTCAGTAATGTGTTCCTTAAGAGCGGCTTCGTTATCGAGAAGAGCAAGGATTTCGGAGTTTTCGGCTTCAAGAATCATACCGGTAATCTTACCGGCTAATTCAGCATTGCCAGCCACGGATTCAGCAGCAAGAACCTTAGGGTAAAGAGATTCACCAATAATTTGCTTGTGAGCAGCTTCAGGGGCTTGGGCAAGAGAAGCAGCCAATTGTTCAGTGACAGATTGGGCATCTTCACCGTCTTTAGCACCGTTGGGACGGTTGTTGCGGGGACCACGACCGTTGAATCTACCTTGTTGAGGACGGCCACCTTGGATACCTTGGGGTCCAGGGTAACCATTGTTGAAAACGGGGGGTACACCGACCATGTAAGGTCTACCGTTAGGGCCAGGAACACCGTTAGGACCCCATTGACCAGGAGGACCGGGGATGGGTTGACCAGGACGGGGTCCTTGCATCATCATTTGAGGGTTGCCACCGGGGAAGGGGACGCGACCGGGAACACCAGGAGGAAGGAAACCATTTTGTTGGCCAGGGTAAAACATGGGGTTAGCCATGTATTGGTTGGGAAGACCAGCAACCTGTTGAAGTCTCATTTGAGTCTTGGCTTGAAGTTGTTGTCTAAGTTGGTTTCTTCTGACATCCTTACGTTGGGCGAGAACAACGTAAAGAGGCTTACCAGCAACAATACGTCTGTTCATCTCAGTAACAGCCTTGGTAGCTTCTTCGGCAGTTGAGTAACACACAAAACCGAAACCCTTTGACTTACCAGCTTCGTCGGTCATGACCTTAGCAGAAGTAATGGTACCGTAAGGGGCAAACTCAGTGTTAAGCTTTTCGTCGTCAATGGTATCTTCCAAATTCTTAACGTAAAGATTAACACCCTGGTACTTGTTAATTTGTTCAAGACGAGCAGCTTCGTGTTGCTTTCTGAGTTCTTCAGCACGTTCGTACTTCTTCTTAGCACGGCCAACGTAAAGGGGTTGACCCTTGTATTCCTTTTCGTTAAGTTCTTCAACACACTTGGCAGCATCTTCGTGATTTTCAAAGTTAACGAAACCAAAACCACGGGGCTTGTTTTCTTCATCCTTAGAAAGAGAAGCGGAAACAACAGGACCGAATTGACCAACTAATTCTTCAAATTCCTTATCTTCAACATCCGAACCGAGGTTCTTGATGTAAACATTGGTAAAAACAGACTTCTTTTCTTCTTGAACTTGGACACGTTCAGCCTTAGAAATGTGAGGACCAACAAAAACTTGCTTGTCATTTAAAAGCATACCGTTGACGTGTTCAATGGCAGAGTTAGCAGCTTCTTCGGAATCGTAGTGGACGAAACCGAAACCCTTAGAGTTGGAAAATTCGTCAGTGGCGATCTTACAGGATAAAATGTTACCGAAGGCAGAGAAAGTATCGTGAAGGGCCTTGTTATCAATAGCGGGATCCAAGTTCTTAATGTAAATGTTACCGGCATTGTTTCTTCTGAGGGAAGGATCTCTTTGGGACCACATAATACGGCAGAGTTGATTTTTGATAGGGGCGTAGTTCAGCTCTTCAAGGGCACGTTCAGCATCGGCATGAGCGTTGTAGTTGACGTAAGCGTAACCAAGGGAGCGTCTAGTAACGGCATCACGACAGACACGAATGGAGGCAACGGGGCCAACTTGGTTGAAAACTTCGAAAAGGTTGGCTTCAGTGACAGAGGGATCAAGGTCACCAACGTAAAGAGAAGCGTTAACAGTATCTTCGGCAGCAGTAGCTTCAGTGGTGGGAGCAGCGGCTTCTTCGGGGGTATCAGCAGCGGGGGCAGGGGCGACAGCAGCTTCGGAGTTTTCGATGGTCATCTTTTCAAGGGCCTTTTCGGCGGCGGTAACAGAGGCGTCAGCGGACATGTTGATTAACAATAAATCTCAATAAGAAAAATTCAGAGTATTAGTTTGCAAGTTTAAATAACTTTACAAACAAAGGACTATAAGATTAATTAGTATAATATATTCCAGGGGGGGTAATGTTGTCGATAAGATAAATTTAATATATATGGAAATAGATTAAATTGTAACGATAACAAAGGTTATGAGAGGTTTGATGGTTTTTTTCAAGTTTTTTAGATGATTTTTCTAGTTTTTTTTGAATTTTTTGTATGAAACGAAGATTCTTTATTATATTCTAAAAAAAAATTAAAAGATATTAAAAAATCAAAGTTCTTCAAGAGCGTGTGTAAAGGCTTTGAAAGTTTGGCGGGTGGTCAAAGGGAAGAAAAGAGGAGAGGAAAAAGAACTTTTGGTTCGGGAGATTTCTCACAGGAGAAATTTTCTTCTTTTTCTGTTTTTTTTTGTTTGGGAGATTTTTGGAGAGTTGTTAAACCCTAACCTTATGTATTAATGTTTCGATTCCAGGTTCGTGAGATTTTTGTCCATATTTATTACTGGTATATTAATTTAATTTGATTTAGTGTTATATGTATCTTACATGTGTAGTATTTTCTTTGAAAGGCTTAGGACTATTTCTAATCCATCTAGTTATTTTTTGAACGTCGGTTTTTTTTGCTTCGTTTCATTACGGCTACTTCTTCCCTGCTTGTGATAACTTATTATACATTGCAATTAGTTTAACACTCTTAACTTTGGCAGGCCAGAAATAACTTGCAAAGGCCCAAAGGTGCTTTCGTCGACGATTCCGTAGTACTTCATCTTTAGAATCCAGCTTTTCCACCTCACTTGAGACATAATCACCCACGGTTAGAAGCTCCGTCTTAAGGATACCAGCCCAGACTTTTCGATCAAGGCCTGCATCACCCTTCTTAAGACGTTTGAGGCTATGGCGCACGGGTCGCATGGTGTATTTGCATTCATCCTCGTCCATACTTTCGTATTCTTCATAATCATACATTGTGGGTGATACCGTAGATGCTGATAATGTCACTTTAGACGGAGCATTCGATGTGATGGAACCAGTAGATGTAGTAGCTAGTGTACCACCACTAGCACTTGTTAGACTTGTGTTTGTACCTTCTCTCTCATCTTTAGGCGAAGCAGTCATTGCTGGTGAATTCATCACCGACCCAGGCTTCTTTCTGATCCGATTTTTGTTCTCCGGTACTGCCGCGGGAGTGGAGCCATTCTCCTCCCTAGCCTGAGACAAAGAGCTACTGGGCGTGGTGAGTCTAACACTAGCCGTAGCACCAGGGGCCGGCGATTCGGATTTAACGCGAGTTGAAGCATCTAGTTTTTTTCGGATCCGTTTCTTGGGGTTCTCGTTAGTTTCCAGCATATTATCATGAGGAGAGCCTAGGCCACTGACATTAAGCACTGTTGAACTTGACGTTGAGGAGGGTGTAGGTCCTGTAGAAGGGTCACAGTCTTCCTTGAGCACACTGATTAAATAATCAACACGACGGCCTAAATGAACCGCACCAGGCATTTTGGGCCCAGTTTTTTTCGTCGACTCAAGGGCCGTGGGTTCAACAGTACCGTTAGAGACTGGAGCATTATTACTATCACCAGGCGCGCTCTTTTGACGCTCTTCTTTCTTTTCAATACGGTGTTCCTCAAGGTAGAATTTATCGCCCATTCCCAGCACGGGATCGTCACGAATAAATGTCCAAGCACCATAACCGTACTTGCGGACACCCATCAATAACTTGGCATCGGCAGTTTCGTCCCATTGACAATTCCAGCCATGTACGGATTTAATCGGCCGTTGTGCCAGGTTGGACCAAGTGAGATTAGCACTGTGATCTGCGGGAAGACATTCACGAACAAGTTTCATATCACGGGGCCGTTGAAGAACTAGCTCAGCATTGAGATTTCGTACGGTTTTATAAGTGAATAATATGGCTTTCTTTTCAAGCTTTTTGGTTAATTGGGTAGCAGCAGCACGTGCAGCATCACTCGCTGTCAAGTGAGGGCCTGTAATGGTACCTCCGTTGGCGATATTCTTCTCAAACGCTGCCTGGGCTTCATCAGCTGCCTGAGCAATCGCCGAATCACGTTTAATCGTCTCTTCTTTAACGGTCTTCTTACTCAGTTCAACCAACTCAGAATAGGTAGATTTAACAAGGTTTGGTTGACGATTAGGCAACGTGCCATCACTGAAAAGCTTTTCCCACATCTCGCTAACATCACCATATCGTAAAACAGCCTTATAAAGGCCACGGATTTCTTTCTCGGAAAGATTATGCGGATCAAGGCCATTATTAGGATCGTTAGACATACCAGAGGATCCATTAGAGTTGGCCTTACGGCCTTTGCCACGACCGCGGTTGGAACCTGAACGTCGAGAGCTATCATCAGAAACGCCTATTTCATCATCATCTTCATCGTCGTCGTCGTTGTTGTTATTGGTTTGGCGTAATGCAGTACGACGTCTTGAAGACATTTGAATCTGTTCCTGAAGATAAAGTTCATCACGGCGCTTCTTCTCCTCATCCTTGAGTCGCGCAAGTTCCTCAGGAGGAATAATATCATCCCAAGAAACGTCGGCTTTATAGTCTGTGACCTCGAACTGCTTCAAGAATTCTTCACCCCCTAGATGCGACTCCCCAAGATCCGGAGTGGTCACATGGTCTTCAGCATGATCTAACACATCGTCTAAGTTCATATCTTCCAGCATCTTTTGAGTATTTTTCTTTTGAAACATATTACCAGCGCCAAACTTAAGAATTTCACTCAGCTCTGACGCGTTAGGTTCGGCCTTGCGCGAGGCACCACTACCCTTATCAGTAATACCCAATGAAATGATAGCGTACTCTAATACCATTTTACGACGAGCGCGTTCTAATACTTCCTCTTCGACAGTATCCTTACTTACAAATCGGTATACCATAACGTGATTTTTTTGACCGATTCGATGAGCTCGTGCCATGGCTTGCAAGTCTGCTTGGGGATTCCAGTCAGAGTCGAAGATAATAACTGTATCGGCTGTCATCAAATTAATTCCCAGACCACCAGCCCGTGTAGATAACAAAAATACAAAATCAGGACTTTGTGGTGCATTATAATGATCAATAGCTATTCGACGCTTGGCAGCAGCGATGGTACCATCCAGCCGTTGAAACGCATAACCCTTGATACTAAGATAATCTCCAAGAATATCCAGCATACGTACCATTTGACTAAAAATCAATACACGATGGCCATCTCGTTTAAGTCGGGTTAAAAGTTTGTCAAGGAGTACCATTTTACCACTGTTCATAATCATACCCCGAACCAGAGTCTGGCGGGACGGAGTTGCAGAAGATGAGACTTCCGCGCCAGCCTCCGTGTTATTAAGGCTATTAGTTAATGCCAAAAATTGATTTTCAGCGTTGGGGAACAAATAAGGATGATTCGAAGCTTTCTTTAATTCCACCATTACATTTAATAGTGACATTTGTGGGGCACCAGGACCGGCATTCAGCGCAGCATAATTTTTAGAAATAATATTCTTATAATAATCGGTCTGCATATCACTCAATTCTACCCGAAGAATCCGTTCACTCTTTGAAGGAAGAGATTTTTCAACGTCCTTCTTCAGCCGACGTAAAATATATGGCTGAAGACGTTGATGTAGGTTCCGGATATACACCTCCTGAGCGGCATTGGGTGTTTCAAAATCGATTTCCTGATCGATAGCGAACTGGCCAGGCATAAGAAAGTCTACGAGCGCAGCAAGCTCTTTAATATTATTCTGTAAAGGTGTACCAGTGATTAAAAGACGATTGGCAACCTTGAATTCATTGAGGGATTCATAAAGAGCAGACTCTGAATTTTTTAACCGATGGGCTTCATCTACAGCTAAAAATTGCCATTTTAAAGATCCTAGCTCAGCGCGATCTTTCAGAATGTACTCGTAAGTGGTCAAGAGAATATTAAATTTGGGTTTTTTGTTATTGGAATTGTAAAATTCGTAATCACGAATCATTTGACGTGACTTCGTATTACCCAGGTACATGAGGTAATTGACATCAGGGGCCCAAAAGTCAAACGTATCCTGCCACGCTGGAACTGTGGATAATGGTACTACAATCAAATGCGGGCCATTTTGTTTTCTGGCATATATTAACCAAGAAATAAAAGCAACTGTTTGTACAGTTTTACCCAGCCCCATTTCATCGGCTAAAATTCCGTTCTCATTACGAGACCACAAAAATGCCATCCAGTTAAGACCTGTCAATTGGAAATCACGTAATTCACCACCTTTAACAAAAGAGGGCTGCTGACTTAGCTTCTCAAATCGAGGTCGAGGTAATCCAAAGTTTGATGAATGTTGAGGTAATATCTTACTATTCTGACGTGAATGAAATTGATCTACCTTATCTGGTGCCAAGTTAGCAATCGTCTCGGCATCCTCCCAGGTACACTCATCGTAATAAAGACGTTTCCATTTAATAAGGTATCTCATAGATGAGGTAGTCAAGCCACTATCTGCGTGGTCTTTGTCTAAAACTCTCTCAGAATCAATAATCCGTTCTGGTTGGCGGAATTCCTCGTAAGCATCCCTCTTTCTTTCCCGCTCGATATCCATGGCTTCGATATCCTCACGAGTAGTATACGGATCGCGACGAATCTCAGCGTCAATTAAGACTTGTTGACGAAGATAGTTCTCTAGTCGTTTGATACCCTTGAGACCTACTAACGCGTCGTAGCTTTCCCAAGTATTATGCAAATGTGACCTTTGTTGCCATTTAATCAGATATTCTAGTTCGGACTTGGGATCCAAATTGGTTAAATTATCGGAATTAGTTGGATCGTTAGGATCGATAAGGTGCGACATAGGACGGTGATCATATACACCGTCAATTGCCGTGGTTACTATGGGTTCAACTGATTCATCGGGCGTGTAGGAATCCTGTTGGTAACCATAAGATGTGTCTTGATAAGTTTCTTCATCATCCTCCAAAAACTCATCCTCATCGTAGTCATCGATATTATAATTGAGTACACGGTTATTATTACGCGTTGAAAACCGCTGCCCGTCAAGGGATTCATCGGCCTGACTAGGGGCGGCTTTAGGAGTAGATTTACCGCGTTTAGTACGCATTTTATCCTGGTGACGCGACTTTTTGGAGGGCCCATAGAAATCATCTGAATCTGAATCTGATGGTTTATTTTTCGGTGTGGAACTGTTATTACTTTGTGACTTATGATTCTTTCCACCCCGGCCTCGACGCAATGTCACTATATCACTATCGCTATCTTCATCGTCGTCATCGTCATAGTAATCCTCTTTTTTAGGCTTTTTAACCACGAGTTTTTTAGATTTAGCACGACGACGGGGGGTGCTATCACTATCTTCATCATCATCTGAGGATTCGACGTACTTTGACCGCCTTTTACGCACAGGGTCCTGCTCGATCTGGAAGCGATCGGGGACGGTATGTGCTCGTCTAGACCGACGAAGTCCATAAAGCTCAGGATTGTCATCAAATGTTGACATCTATAAGGTTAGTATATTTTAGTGTAGGTGAAAGATAATCTATATCACATACGATTAAAATGGTATTGAGTTGAGTAAGTGAATTTTAGTGAGTGAGTAAAAGGAATGAGCGGGGTCCAATTAAATTCTTCAGTATATTCTCTGATTATATTTACTAATGAGTTATAAAACCACAACTATTAAACACTGCAATAATTTAATTTAACCTCGTGAACGTCAATGGTGATAACTCACTAGAGTATAGAATAAGGTCTGGTGCAGTGGGGGAGGTGTCAGGCAAGGGAAAGAAGCCAAACGAGACGGGAAAATTTTAAATCGGGCGTCGTCGACAACAGTAAGGTAGGCGAGTCGGCAAGAGGGGAAATGGCCTCAACAATAATAATGAACTAACAAGGATTATTAAAGTCATGATCGCGGTTAGGAATAATTCTAAGCTAGCAGATCAGTTCCATTTTGACAAGAAGGTCGATATAGACGTGTATTAAGAATATATAGGTTATATTTATAGAGTACAGGGATTTAGTGAATATGAGGTTCAGTAAAAGATCAATAACGCCAACCGAAGAGGTTACTTTCAAGCTTCAACTTGACGAGTGTAATCAAATTAGCAGGATTCAATCAAGATTGAGATAGATAGTCAGTAGACCAAGGGTATCAGAGAGGCTATTATTTACAGAGGTTAGTTGAGGAAGAGACCATTCAAGGGCATTAGGTCTCAGAGGGTGGGGTGAAATCTGAGAATGAGACCAAACATGGTCATATTGATAAGATCATGGCATAGTATGGAGATTTACGAGCGAGTGGATAAGTGAAAGAGGTATAACGGAGAAGGGCGTCAGCAGTACTAGAAAGGCGTATAATAAGAGGAACAAGAGAATAAGAGAATAGAGAAATGAGGTAACGAAAGCTGAGAACTGGAAGATCTGGCAAGAGATAGAATAAAAGAGAAGAGATTAAAGACAGAGTAATTAAAAAAATGGTGATATTAAACTGAGAACAGAATAGGTGTTACTGAAAACTAGGGAGGGCACAACAGAGGACACGACGACGATGAGAGAAAAGGAGTAAATGACATGATTGCGTAGGTTTGGGAACAGAGTAAATTTGGGAATGTTTAAAAAGGGGAGCCGAGGGCCAATAATAACAGATGGCAATAAATCTGATAAAATAAATAATAAAACAAAATTCTTTTTAGATCTGAGGTGATATAGTCAAGCGAAGAATAAAAATCAAAAGAATAAAAATAAAAAGATGAAAAAGGCATAGGGGGGGAAAAATTGGGTAGACACAAGAGAGCAGATGTGGTAATGAGCATGATACCACAAAGGTCACAAAGTGGGTGTGGTAGTTGATAAACGAACCAATACGCTAGGAAATTAGCAGATAGAAAATAACATAATTTACAAAATTAACATGAAATAGAATAAAAGATAATTCCAAGAAACTAAAAGTAAGAAATAAACCATCAAGGGAAGAGAGGGCTGAAAAAATGACATACCCTGGTAGATGGGGTAATAGCAAAAAATGAACTAGAGAATGAAAACCCTCAAAAACATCGGTATATATAAGCTCATATGGTAACAAACAAGCTCTAAATCAGCAATTTGTAGATATATACGTCGTTGCTATTTAACAGGTTTAAAATCAAGTAAATTTTAGGGCCGTACAGGACCAAGAAAAATATATAGAACGCTATAATGGGTGAATAATAGGAAACTGACTCGAAAAGTGTATGTAGTGTATCGCTTTTAAGAGTTTAATTCAATTCGGAGAGGTAGTAATCGCCAAACTCCGCTAAAGGTGTATTTTTTTCTCGTTAGTAAAAAAAAACCTAAAGCATTTGGTAAGTAATAAGATAGTGAACGGCTAATGTATTGAAAGTGAGTTATATTTAGATACAAAGCTTTTAAGAATATATTAGACTGTAAAGGCCGAATAAGAGCGCGCTTTTTCAAAATAAAGCCTAATTTTGGGTTATGAAATAATAAAAGTCATATTTTCCCACAAATGCTGGGTGTTTTGGAAATAATACGATTTTAATTATTTAAAAATATACAAATGAACAATGGACTATTCTATAATAAATTGTGAAAAAGCACAAATTCATGTAATTTCCGACTAAAAGCGATGAGAAATCCTCACAATACTATTGGCCAACTGTTGATTACGGTCTCGATTTCCGTACTCATTTGTACACATAAATTTTAACTACTATCATTACATACATAACCCAAAGACTCCCAGCTGGTAAACCCGACTTTGTGGTTTTTCTGCCTTCTTTTCCCAATTTTTTCGTTTTTCGTTTTTTCGAGTTTTCGTCATCCTTTTTTTTTTCAATCCATTTCTTTCTCCCTTCCAACTGCCGTTCATTAAGCATATCAACCACACAAGATGTCATCCAAGAATACTAGAATTGCCATCGTGTCCACGGACAGATGTAAGCCTAAGAAGTGTCGTCAAGAATGTCGTAAGGCCTGTCCAGTCGTCAAAACTGGTAAACTTTGTATCGAAGTTGAACCCTCTTCCAAGATCGCCTTCATCTCCGAAACTTTATGTATCGGTTGTGGTATCTGCGTAAAGAAGTGTCCATTCAATGCGATTAACATTATCAATTTACCCACCAACTTAGAGAAAGAAGTCACTCATCGTTACTCGGCAAACTCCTTCAAGCTGCATCGTTTACCTACTCCCCGTCCTGGTCAAGTCCTTGGTTTAGTGGGCACTAACGGTATCGGTAAATCTACGGCCCTTAAGATTCTTGCTGGTAAGCAAAAGCCTAATTTAGGCCGTTTCGAAGATCCACCTGCTTGGCAAGAAATTCTTGTTTACTTTAGAGGTTCTGAATTACAAAACTATTTCACCAAGGTGCTCGAAGATAACTTGAAAGCCATTATTAAGCCCCAGTACGTTGATAATATTCCTCGTGCTATCAAGGGACCGGTTAACCAAGTAGGTGATTTAATGAATCTTAAGCTTCAACGCTCGCAAGGCGATTATAAGCGTATTAAGGATATTTTGGAACTCAATGGTATTCAAAAGCGTGAAGTTGCTCAATTGTCTGGTGGTGAATTACAACGTTTTGCTATTGGTTTAACCTGTGTTCAATCCGCTGATGTTTACATGTTCGACGAACCTTCATCTTATTTAGATGTTAAACAGCGTTTAAATGCTGCCGCCATGATTCGTGATTTGCTTCACCCAACTTGTTACGTTATTGTTGTCGAACACGATTTATCAGTCCTAGATTATCTTTCTGACTTTGTGTGTATTATTTACGGTATGCCTTCTGTCTATGGTGTAGTGACGCTACCCTCATCAGTCCGTGAAGGTATTAATATCTTTTTAGACGGTCACATCCCCACAGAAAATTTACGTTTCCGTACTGAATCTCTACAATTCCGTTTGTCGGATATCTCTACCGACGAACTCTTAATTGAGCAAACTCGTGATTTCCAATACAACAAGATGACCAAAACTATGGGAGATTTCAAGTTGAATATTGATGCTGGTGATTTCTCTGATTCAGAAATTATCGTTATGATGGGTGAAAACGGTACCGGTAAGACAACTTTCTGTCGTATGTTAGCTGGTGGATTATCACCTGATGAGGGACAAAAGGCTCCTAAGCTCAATGTTTCAATGAAACCGCAAAAGATTGCACCTAAGTTTGTTGGTTCGGTGCGTCAACTTTTCTTTAAGAAGATTCGTTCATCGTTCCTTCACCCGCAATTCCAAACTGATGTCTGTAAGCCCCTTCGTATTGACGATATTATTGATCAGGAAGTTCAGAATCTATCTGGTGGTGAATTACAAAGAGTCGCCATTACGCTGGCTTTGGGTCAACCGGCCGACATATACGTCATTGATGAACCTTCGGCTTATTTAGATTCCGAACAACGTATTATCTGTTCCAAGGTCATTCGTCGTTTCATTCTACACTCCAAGAAGACAGCGTTCATTGTGGAACACGATTTCATTATGGCCACTTATTTAGCTGACAGAGTTATTGTCTTTGACGGTAAGCCTTCCGTAGAGGCCTTTGCTCGTACACCCGAATCGTTACTCACTGGTTGTAATACTTTCTTGAAGAATCTGAATGTCACTTTCAGAAGAGATCCTAACTCTTACAGACCCAGAATCAATAAATTGGACTCTCAAATGGACAGAGAGCAGAAGAATAGTGGTAATTACTTTTTCTTGGATAGTAATGGGGTTTAGTTTTTTATTAAGTTTGTAAAATAAAAGAAAATAGAAAAATCGTACTTGTCTTTTTTGTTTTTTTTGGTTTGTTTTTTTGTGAGCCAGTCTACTTTTTGATTATTTGTTATATATATAGTTTAATTCATCGTTTTAGCATAAATTTAAAACTCCAATAATCGTTCAATATTTGGCCGGCATGCCATTGACGTCAACATGGGTAAACTATTTATTTTGGGAATACACTTCAGACTCGCGATTTTTGAGCGCAATCCAAAAAAGAATAGAAAAAGCAAAGAAGAAAAAAAGAAAATAAAGAGCGTATTTGACCACATAAATTTTCATTGCTTTTTTTAGTGATTAGTCCGTTACAGAAAGCAAAAGAGCTTAAGATAGCCAATTGGAATCTCTTTTAAAGTCATTTGGGAAAAAGTGATACCGGTTAAAAGGATATTTTTTCTGGTTGATCGAGTTCATTTTAGATGTTCGGGATTCACCCAGGATTTGTGCCGGAAAAAGGTCCCAAAAACTCAACTCTGTGATCTATGTGCACTGATAATGGTAAGGTGTGTGGAGCGAAGTGGGATGATGGCTTGAACGGCCGGGTAGTGTGCTGCCTCAAGCTCGGCAAATGACAGTTAGACAAATTTGTAAAATAAAAACAAAATTAGTTTCTATTTGGTTTAAATTGGTTTTTTTAAAATGAAAGAATTCAAGTTTATGATTATAAATCGGATTTTCTATGAGTAATTTTGGTATGGGATATATCTCATTTGGGGGGTTTTAATAAAATTAAGCGTTGCTTATAAACATTGCTTATAAAACCATAATTTCCGAACCAATAAAAGCAGAGCCGATCTTGTTCATTCACAAAATTAAGAAAAAAAGAAGGAAAAAAAAGAAGAAAAAACAGCCAATAAACTAATAATAAGAAAGGTAATAATAAAATATTATAAAAAGTAACAGTAACAATAATAAAGTATTAATGTATTATGACAATAAAATGCAAAATTGCACAGCTACAACTTCGGATACACGAGCCAAATTTGTAAACAACTATCTCCACTCATTTGATTAGACAGGCAGTATACGAAAAGAAACTGGAACTTGGAAAGAAGTCAATAGAATCAAAGCAAACTTGTTCATCTGGCCGGAACGGTTTTTAAATAGAGCCAGTTATAAAAACGATCGATTGGATTAGGCAGATGTTAGTAAACCCTTCACTTGAGCCATTTGAGAAGCGCCAGGGAAGAGATCATAGAAAGGGGGCTCACAATGAGGCTATTTTGAATTAGTTCATTCGATGAAAATGAGTTACCAGCCAGTGCTGTTAATTGTGGTCATAAAGATAACATGTAAATTGACCCGGTTTAGGGGTCCAATGCGGCAAACCAAGCCACAAGTCTTCAACGTTCTGTAGGTTGATAGGAGTGTAATACATGTGTGCTTTCTATTCCATTGGCTTCTATCTCTCAACAGCCACCCATTTTTATGCTTCTTTCCCCAAGAGCTGCGTAATAGCTCTAAAATATGTATCTATTATCTTTACTTGTATTTGTTTTTTTCGATTTCTCCTCAAAGACCACCCCAGGAAAAGCCACAGTTTGAGAAATCCCATTATATAAGTTCGGTATCTACGGGCTGACCCTTTTTTGGATGCAGTAGTCAAAAGCAATAACCGATATCAATAACCGATATCAATAACCGGTACTCGGCTTAAAGCCAACTCTCGTAGAATCCTAGATGTTTGCGTAGCTTGGCATAGTATACCTTTCCGTTTTCGCTTTTATATTGTTCATTATTTCCTGTTTTCACTCCAATGGAATACAGGCTATAGCTTCAGACCCACCAGGCCTCCATAAAAAATTAAGCTGTTATTTTAACTTTTGCCATAACCCCAGCAAAATGTTATATTTATAGAAACATGGAAACCCCCATAAACGTGGCCCTAGTCTATTTGGCCAAACCCGAGCCAAAAAACCGTGGCTAAAGCACCGTGTCTTAGGCTGTACCTCAAACATATTGCCAGCCGCACAATGTAGGCGCGGTGACGGAAAACCCCCGACAGTGGAGCCAGGCCGTGACTGATCTTAATTTCAATAACAACAGTTTGTAAAAAATCACGACGTTTTAGTATGGGTCTGTCCCCTTCTTTCTCACTCCTCCAGCCCCTCCACAAGTTTATTTCCGAGCCTTTTAGTTGGCTTATTGAAAGCCGATACTTTGTTTCTCGGTTTTCAATAAAGTTGATTATAAATATGTCTCTGTGCATTACAGTACTCTTCTTCGATATTCTTTGACTAATTTAGATTAGCACGCTATGCACTAGTATATTTATAGTCATGTAAGTATATATGCAATTTATATAAAAACCATATAGCATCCTTGAAACATAGCCTTTTATTATTGTATATTCATACATAAATACACATACATAATCAAGTAACATGTTTGAACGAACGGCCATTTCGGCACTCGAAATAAAACAAACGCCAACCATTGCTATTGTTCTCGAGCAACAGACCGCGGGAACCTCGGGTATAAAATCTCCCGTATACGATATTGGTGATAAAGTATCAGGTTACATAAAAATCACTCCACGAAAAGCGATAGGCCGCACGAGTCCAACAAATGGTCTTCTGTTCTCAAAAGTTAATATATTCCTAGAGGGTATTGAACAAACCACAATTCAGCATAGATACTCGGAAAAGTCCTCCAGACGACGATTCCTTAAAATGAAGCAATTTAT
Organism: Nadsonia fulvescens var. elongata DSM 6958; assembly: GCA_001661315.1. Taxonomy (NCBI): domain Eukaryota; kingdom Fungi; phylum Ascomycota; class Dipodascomycetes; order Dipodascales; genus Nadsonia; species Nadsonia fulvescens. The sequence goes on along the minus strand of KV454412.1, from coordinate 601,313 downwards.
TCCGGAATCGGAGTACCCGGACTATAAAACTACATGCGATGAACCCCTGCGTTCATTTGAATATGGATTTCAGTATAAAATTCCCTTTGAATTTGAGTTCCCGACTTATTTGGACGAAAACTTGGTATGCTCATCGAAATTTCACCTTCATTCCCGGCTGCCACCCTCTATTGGGGGTGATGAACAATGGGGTAAAATAGGGGTGGATATGACAGGGGCATTCGCTAAGGTACAGTATATGATAGCTGCCGAAATCGAAATGACAAACCAACCAGATTCCAAAGAAGCAGCAAAAATTATAGCTCGTAATTGGAGACCATTATGCTTTGTGCCCTCATACCCGGCACCGCTGGTTCCAATCAATCGTCAAATGCTCACCACCACTAATAAATCTAATCGTCATTTTGACTTTAATGTATCGTTTAATCCGGTTACCTCTGAGCCTTACTTTTGGACAGAGGCTGTGCTTAAGAAAAAACTTGGTGGAGTTTTTGAGGTCAAGAGTCTGGGGAATATTCAACTTCAAATCCAATCTTTACCTGAAATTATCTATGGTGGAAGTTCAACGTTACTACCTGTGGAATTAGTATTTACTCCACGAGTATCTGAATCAGCTGGGAAATTACCCACAAATTATCAACCTAAGTTACCACAAATAACCTATATCGATGCATCGTTACAAATTGTCACGGTAGCGTCTATTACACATCAAATACCGTTACAGTACGCCAGCCAAGATCAGTTAGCAAACTACTGTTGCAGCCCCGACCAAGCTAGTAAGGGAAAGACTAGTGCAAACAATGGTAAATTAACTATTGATACTGTTCGTTTGACATCTAGTGTACCAGGAGAAATAGAGTGGCAACTAAGCAAACATTCAGAACCTGATTTCTCAGAATTACCCCCAGATATTGATGCAGAATCGGCCGTGACATCACAGTTAGCTCATAAAAATAACCAATTACCTAATTATGAGCTACTAACACCAATTTCAACGCCAACTGATGAATCATATTTTTCCTTAAAGACGAACCCAACGTCATTATCGTCTGGATCCGCTTCGGTATTTTCGCCGCGAACAACCCAATCAACATCAAAGAGTTCTGCGACCCCATCAATCCTCTTAAACTCTACAAAAACTTCGAGCGTATCGTACACTTCAAAGTTCTCATTCCCACTTACATTCCCCCAGATCTTACCTCCGAGTTATTTTTCATGTCTTACAAGCAGAAATTATATCATTTTACTAACAGTCAGATTCAGCACTGGTAGTGAATTAGTGTTAAAGTTACCTTTGAATGTGATTAGTTCAAAACAAGGGAAATTTGAATTAGCTTTGAAAGAGGCAGCATTTTTTAATGGAGAAAATTTTGACAGAAACAATCAGCTCTCATCACTGGAATCATTAGTTTCAATTTTAAACCCAAAAGATAAGTCTTCCAAAACTACTACATCCACTAATTCCGCCACAGGTACAGCACAATCAGCTGAAACTCTGCCGTCGATCACTCTCCAAACAGTCAAATCCCCAGAGTATAGTGAACGACCTGCTGACGGTGAATTGGATATTTCTAAGCTAGTGCTAACACAACAGCAAGAATTGGCAATGGGAGTAAGAGCGCCCGGTATATCTTCTTTATCGTCGTCTAGTTTATCTTCGACTTTCGGAACTCCTAGCCCATCTACATCACCAGGAGCAAGACGTGGTAGTGGCATTGGAGAACCTAGTGCAAAAGGTCTATATCTGTATACTCCATCCTCAGATTCATAGATTGTGCTAAACCTGTCTCTTCATTTCCGCTCTGTGTTTGTTTAAAGGCGACTGAAAAAGTGGAAAATGAAGAAAAGATCAAGAAACATCACTCACCGAAAAATTATAGATAGCTAAATAAATCTAAAAGCAACCTTAATTAGTTTCAGATTAGTAAATAAAAAATTAAGTATAACCTGTAGTTGGTGCTTTTTTTTATTCAAATTAAGCTCTAGGAATCCTACAACTTAATTTGTGTTTTTTTGGGGAAGGAGGCACCAGATCAGGGTTTGGGTATAACCCAATCTAATCAACGTCATCCTTGATTTCTCGAGTAGCTCTGAACCAGTTATTATCGGTAGGTTTTAATACGACAATGGGGTTATTTTCGCTACTTTCCCGACCTAAACAGTCTCATGAACAGCAATTAGAACGTCTGGTGACAGATATTCATGCCACTAATAAGCACCTAGCCCGCCTTAGTCTCTCGCAACGCCGCCAGCGCGCTACCTTCACTTTCTACAGTATTATATTTGCCCTGGTTTACTCGGCTGTAGTGCTTATCCTGAAGCATTACCGCACCAACCCAGTGTTTGTAAGCCTTATTCCTCTGTTAATTTTCTTAATTATTTCAGGTCGTCGGGTCATTGATATTATCTATAGGCGCCGAATTGACCGCGATCAGAGTAAATTGCAATCGTTACGCGACCAACAGGCTAATAAACTAGAGGAAATCAAGCTGGCAACTAACTTTTACGAAACCAAAGCTTTATTGACTCGATTTGGTGATGATGATCCAGCCGAAGCCAACCATGACGAAGCAGCCCAGCTACACCAGCAACAGACGTATTTGCAGTTATTGCTTCAGGCTGAACAGCAGAAGAAACAGCAGGAGTATGAGGCAAGCGCTGGTCATAAACTAAAACAACAACAACAGCAGCAACAAGAACAACAACAAGGTCAACAGCAATCAAATATCGAAGGCGAAAACAACGAAAGTGAGAAAAATTCAACATGGTCAAGCCGAATGATGAATTTTATCTTAGGTGAAGATGAACTCAGTTCACAGAAACGGTTTGCCCTCATTTGTGACAACTGCTTCGCACATAATGGGTTGGCACGACCAGGAACAACTCATCCAGATACAGTCAAATACTGCTGTCCAATCTGTGGATTCTGGAATGGTGTGGATGACTTGGGTCAAGCTATCTTTGCTGATAATGCGTTCGAGACCGAGCTTGAAGAGCTTGAGGATCGTGTTCCGGGCACTAATAGTGATACGGACAGTGACTATTTAACACAACCCACAGGTTCCACTATTGAAGATCTGTCTGATGAAAAAAACACAGTTAGAAGTCGCAAGTCCTGTACTACTGCGGAACCGCTATCCTCAGTGAATGAGGTAACCGCCGGTACAACCACAGGCACAACCTCCGGCAATAATTAGCATGTATAATAAGTAAACCTGATATTTTAATTTATTTTCAATAAACTAAGTATTTAAACTAAAACCAACTAACCGCTTGTAACCACCCACACTTAAAATCAAATCGTCGATTTCAATGTACTCGGTAGCTGAATGGGCTACGTGGATCGTACCACTACCGTAAAGATATCTCTTAAAATCCCCTGGACCAAAATTAGGAATATCAGTACCATAAGCCATAACAGCTGTTTCAAAGCCAGGAACTTCGTAGTCACATTGCACGACGGCTAAGAAATGACCCCAGGTCAATTTGGTGTGCTCACCGCCGTACTTATCCACCAAATCACTAACAATAGTACGTGTGGACTCAATATCATCACCGACCCGAATAGCAAACGAAGCCTTGGCATAAGCCGGTACTACATTGAGAGCTACACCACCTTCTATGTGCCCAATATTGATTGTCGAATTTCCCAAAAGTTCCCCCTGAGGCAAAGACTTTTCTTGGCGTTTGAGATTATACAAAATATTGACAAGGATATCAGTAGCCGAGATGCCTAAATGTGGGTATCCACTATGTGCAGCCTTACCAAAGACTTCAATGTCACCTGCCAAGAGACCTTTGTGGCCCAGACCTAATTTCCGTTCGGTGGGTTCACCAAAGATAACAGATTCCCACGAGGTAACCCCTAGGTTTTCATGTGCGTACCGAGCGCCACTTCCATTATTTTCTTCACCAACGACAAATAATAAACCCAAGTCACCCTCGATAATGTCGCCTGCTCGCCAAAGATCCAAGAATGCTATGACCTGTGCACTAACACAGTTTTTATCGTCGACAGCACCCCGACCATAGATTCGACGACCCTCGACAGAGTAGTTGAAGAAAGGTGGTACAGTATCAATGTGACTGGTTAAGAGAACTCTGGTGTCTCGCTTTTTACCCATATAGGCATAAATATTGCTTCGAGAATAATTTTCGTCATTTTCATTGGGTGCGTCTTGTGTTTCAACGGTCAGACCAAGGTTACGGAGGTAGTCTGCCAAGTAATCGCCTACCGCCGCTTCGCCGTTGGATACCGACTCAATTTCGATCAAGTCCTTGTGTAAAGATAATAAGGAGCGAAAGTGAGGGGCTTCAAATAATTGAATGGGATCTAACCCGCTCAAATCAGATTCAAAGTTCAGGTCTCCAAGATCTTCATTCGAAGAGATACCATCCATCTTCATCACAATTTCATCTGCTGGCACAGGAGCTAAAACGGAAGATAATAGCCAATCAGCCGGTGTAGGGCTTGCCAAAATGACTGAAGTCACCGTAAAGATTGTTAATAATAGTTTTAATATATATACCATCTTTGTTACTGGTAATGTTATTTATGGGGTACGCGTGACATTATCGTCGAATACCTTTGATATATAGTAGAAAATGGGTAAGACGTAATCACGATGTGACTTTTACTTAGCTCCCCCTGTCCAAACCCGAATTTAGTTACACATTTACTTCCTTTTCTGTAATCACGCGACTATCTGGGTTTTATTATCCTCATATTTGGTAATCTTAATCCATAGGTTATTTTAGAAAGAATAATAAGATATTCTACGATTGAAAAAAATTTATACCTAAAACCAATACTGTGAACAGAAAAACTGAAAACAACTATGACCCTTTTAACTACAACTACTCGGCGCCGGATATCCCTGTTAATAACCGACTGGGATGAGACTGTAACACTCAAGGATACACTTCATTTGGTAGCTCAAGCGGCCTATGATCATAAACCCGAGTTCAGCCCAAAATGGGAATACTTTGGTGACCATTACATGAAGGATTTGGCCGATTTTGCGCAACAGTATAAAGACAAAAACCCAGCCACGCCCGAAAAAAATGGAAAAAATGCTCTAGAACGCAAAATAAACTATCTAGATCAATTGCGTCATGTTGAAATGCAAAGCATTAATCGTATCGAGGATAGTCGTCTGTTTCATGAGGTAAGTGAAGCTCAAATCCGTGCTCAACACCGTCATGTCCAAGTACGCCCTTATTTTTTCGATGTACTCCAACGGGCTTTGGCGAATGATATTCCTGTGTGTATCGTTAGTGTGAATTGGAGTGCTGCACTCATGAAGGAAGTTCTTCATCAAAACGGGTTTGATACCAGTAAAGTTCAAATCTACGCTAATGATGTGGTCATGGACATCCGAAGTGGGGTCGGAACTGGAAAATTAAGCAAAAGTGAAGCTGTAGCATTAAGAACTGGTATCGATAAAGTTAGAGTCATTCATGAAATTGTAGAAAAGTACAAATCCGCTAACCCAGCGGTGACTGACCAAATATTCTACTTTGGTGATAGTAATACTGATTTACCTGGACTTTTAGAGGTAAACACTGGGGTTATTATGGATAATCCTCGGCTGAAGGCTGTGTTTGAATCCGAATTAGGGATTCCTGTTTGTGAATTAGGCCAAGGGGATGCCGAAGATGTGGATCCAAAAACCAATCGAATTTATTACGTCAACGGATGGAAGCAGGTTTTGGATAATTGGATTTAGGCAAAAGCAAGGTATATTATATTAATTATAAATTATATACATTGTTTGTGATAATTGTCACTTTCTTAATAGTGAATAAAAATAAACATCCCAACACTATTCTGTAGTCCATATTACTGATTGGATTAGGCTTGGTTCCCTTGGATTTGTTCACTGGTGAGGTATTCCTAAACTTAATATGAGGCAAATACCCAAGTGAACTAACTAAGGGCAATGTGGAGCAAACAGAATGATCACCGATGGCAAAAATTTATTCAATCCCAGAACCTGCTTATTGACAATCACAATATAGAGTCACCAGAAGATGAAGAGTTGGCTGACCCAGAGCCAGACCAAGGGAGTGAACTGATTAGACCCGGTTCTGATCAACTGAGGCCAGAAAAACAGGCTTTATCCAAAAATTCACAGTCGCTATTAACTGGGCTAACGTTTACGTTTATTCCTGATTCTGGATCTAAGTATCGGCAATTTAAGAAGAAGCTATTTACCCAACACGGCGCCACGATTGTGGACGTGACATCTCGACCAACTAAACGGTCCCGTACCTCATCAACCGCTAATAGCGGTGTAGAATGCATCATCTCAAGCCTAAGTCATATTCTAGTGGATATAAACTATAAGTGGCCTGATGTTGAAAATTACTTGAAAACTATGCTGTGCAAGTCAGTACGAGAAAAAATTTGGGAGCTTATTAACGATAAAACGAATCCAGTACTGGTTCTCCTTGAAACCTGGCCTTCCGAATGTCTTGAACAACAACGACTTGTTGATACTTCCTGGCCTGCTTATCAGATACTTGGCCGAAATGAGAGTGAGAGGCGCATAGACACCAGACCAAGTGGCATGTTCAAGACCACGCCCCTGCAGACATCACAAGGATTCATTGAGATATCTGCTGCTGATAGGAAAACCAACCAACTAATTGAAGTGACCCGCAACCAGCAGGTGAAAGGTCATTCATCGTCACCCTCAGTTTCTATTACGCAAAAAGATAACCAAGCCTTCGAAACCAGGTTTCTCTGCGGGAAAAGCAGTCTAGCGCAAAACTATGATGTCACCCGCAATCCCAATAAAGCCGTAATAGAGCACTTTACGCAAATGATGGAATACTATAAACAGATTAATGAAATATGGCGTGTTCAGGGCTACCGCAAGGCCATTAACACACTCAGACAACAGAAACAGCCAGTCCGGACTAAACAAGATGCACTAAAACTACCTGGGTTTGGTCACCAGCTGTCGGACAAACTTGAAGAGATTGTTAAAACTGGCAAATTAACTAGACTGATCGAATCCAAAAAAGACTCTCGGGCCGCCGTTTTGGGTCTGCTGGAAGGTATATTTGGGGTAGGCCCTAATACTGCTCGTGAATGGTATAATGACGGCGTAAGGAACCTAAGCAATGCTAGAGTAAGACCAGATCTTACTCCCCAACAACGGGTGGGAATTGATCGGTACCATGATTTCAATACCAGGATTCCCAGGAACGAGGTGGCACAGCATTTCTCTGTAGTGGAATCGGCGGCGCGCAATATTGATTCGGGCTTAAGATGCTTTATTATGGGCAGCTATCGCCGGGGCGTACAAACATGTGGTGATATTGATTTGATTGTGACTAAACCTGGAACCAAAAGGATCGAAGAGGGTGAAAAAAGCTTGATGTGGGTTCTACAAAAGCTTACGACTCAATTGACGGCGATGGGATTTTTGAAAGTTTGCCTTTTAGGCAAGGACAAGGGTGGTAAGGATAGTAATAGCAAATGGTATGGCGCCTCAATGCTGGAAGATATAGGTATTTGGCGACGAATTGATATTTTGATTGTACCTTGGTCAGAGCTTGGGGCTAGCTTGTTATACTTTACCGGTAATGATTTGTTTAACCGCAGTATAAGGATGCTAGCCGTTAAGAAAGGTATGAGTCTGAACCAGCACGGACTTTTTAAAGACGTCATAAGGGATAAGAACTGGAAAAAAATACATCGGGGAACTCTGGTCGAGGCCCATGATGAAAGAAAGATATTTGAGGCATTGGGTATCAAATGGCTCGAACCCAAAGAAAGAAATGTAGGTTGACAACAAAAAATATAAGAGAAGCTATTCATTTTTATGTTATTATAAATATATGCTATGTTTCTTACAATCGCTGCCATCGAAAAGCAAATAAATGATATGAAATTAATTACATTACTTAGTTGATAAGACGCAGCGAAGGTTTAGAGCCTAGACAGATACTAGCCTTGAGCAACATTAGCCGGTGGCGGACTGGTCTTTTGACCCTTGGCTCTGACCCAACCAGTAGTAAACAAGGGTTCCATATCGAAAATCGGTAGTGGATGTGCTTCAGTATTAAATACCACCTCGTTTAATGGAAACTTCTCTTTTTCACTATCATCAAAAAGCAGATAGAGATACTTCAGCGTTTCAGCTAACCAGAAACTTTCCATATTATCCCGCTGTTTCGGGGGAATTACGTTGACATCACCTAACGATGTATAAGAGATAGATCCATCTTCATTCTCCACCTTGGTCCATTTTTTAAACGACTGAAAGATTTCCCAACCCCATTCACGGTAAATAGGATCTTTAGTGATTCGCCAAAGCACAAATAGACTCTCAATGGTTTCAGGCCGTTGTAGATTATGTGCATCAGCGGACTTGATAGTGAAATCCTTATCCTTGGTTTTATCAGTATTGAACTGAACGATTTCGGGTGCTAAACCCGAAGCCGTCTGAGAGTAAATTTCGTAACAGGTTCTGGTAAGTTCACGTGCCAACTTCATATCATTTTCCTTGGAGGTTTTCCAGCGGGAACCGCGACGAGCATCCTCAAGAGTTTGGCCTTCTGTAGCACCTAATGCCAGTAAGCCGCCCATAAAACACACTAAATGGTCCATTTTATTGGACAAAGAGCCTGTAATACCCTGGGGTAGTTCACCAAGAAAAGTTAATTCGTTGGGGTGCGACTTAGCGACTAAATTAGCTTCAATTCCTAAAACGGCCTCCTCGTACATATCGCGGTAAATGTCTTCCTTCTTGTTAGTTTGCAAGTATTGCTTCAAGAGGTACTCGTAGTAAGAGTCACCACGGGAACCCAAGCGGATATTTTTGCTTTGGAATTTTCCGGTTTCAGGATCAATGTAGATAGGTACTAAACCACTCGGGGGAGCATTAAAGTCCACGATTTGTAGCACCTTTTCTGCAGCCTTCCAATATAGATCCTCGCCAGTGAGCTTAGACAAGTATTTGAGTTCTAATTGTAGTGTTGAGGCCTCCGCGGTGGAAATTAAACCACCATCGTGACTTTTAATGGCTTTACCTGTCTTTAAATTAACACTTGACAACGGTAATCCCGATTTTGAATCAAAGGCACCCAGAAGACGATTACCCAAATCGGCCGCTTGGTCCAGATACACGTCATCCTTAGAGAGATAATGGGCTGACAACAATCCACCTAACATACGAATTGTTGTCTCAAAAGTATTGACTTCAAGGTCCATATCATAATTCAACTTGTTTTTAATCCAGTCTCTGGCTTGCGCGACCTCTTTATCAAGTCCCATAATCATGGCAGTGTCGACCGAATCCACAATGATCCAGCCCATAGGTTCTGGGCCCAAATCCTTTCCAGTTTGGGTTATGGGGTGATAAACATCTTTGCCCCAAGCGTGCAAAGCGTAATCGGCCCATGACTCTTGAAAGACCTGCTTCACTTGTTGTTGCCGCTGAGCCCAGTCCACAGCCGGTTCAGCCTTATGCCCCAATCCAAAGAGATACGAAGGGGTCCCATTTAGAGATTGCCCGAATGAATATATAATATATAGACATATAGCGGCCGTAATGCCGATAACCAGCTTCTGGCCTCGGGGCATGGCGCGTCTCTGACTTGTACCGTCAAACGGCTTGTCCTTGTATAAGGGCAGTTCGCTGCCGCCATGATTATTCCTACTACTGTTAGATTTCGCCTTCCAAGCATTGTCTTCGGCATGTCGATTTTTGGCCAAAAAGTTTGGGGTTATTCCCGGTCGATCAAAGGCCATAGTAGTTGCAATTGTGTCTATAGAATGTGTTTGTTGCCGTTGAAAGTCAATGGTTGACGTACAAAACGATGCCTATGACATAATGGTTATTAACCATGAGAGGCTTTGGGAGGGCTCGAGTCATATCGGGTCAAACACCAAGTCAGTTTGTTCTTTAAACATCAGTCACGTTTCTTTTTCTATTAATTCTGATCGGCGCCAGATTTGGTTAGATTATATTTATACACTTATATAAATATTCAAACTTGTACTATTAAAATGTCAGCTAGTTTATCGAAACCGCCCACTGAAATCGGTTGTCCTATTCCGGCCCATACTCCCCATGCCGTGTCAGTCACTCTGCCAACCTGGGCCGCGAATGTGGGCTACGAGGAAGGGGAGGACTGGGTTGTCAGCAAAATGACCTCTGGCTATCCTAGGTAAGTGACTAGTGTGAAAGGTTCATAAAAGAATCTTTGTTTTCAATGATTTTTGTTGTTTTTAATTCTGCAATACTAATTAATGCTGCTTGTTTAGATTCTTCGTCCATTTCAAGATCAAGGAGGTATGTTGTTCAACCCGATCTCATATATTATGAATCATATTAACCGCTAACCACTTTACTATAGTTGTGTCAATGGGCCGAAGATATTTATGGCCGTGAGGGTGAAAAGTGTTTTATTTACCCCGCTTATTCTGTGGCCCGCCGTTGCCGTGACTTTATCAAGCAATACTCGGCTTCCACATCTGCAGTAAGAATCCTTCAACTCGCTACACCGTTGCCGGCTACCGAGACCAGCGTAAACAGTAACGACACTGATACTGATAACAATCCGATCCAAGCGGAGATTAGCATTGTTTTCTTTCCAGCGGCAGATTTCAGCTTGGCGAAGCAGTACTGGCAGCATTCAGGTGAAGGAATTTCTTCACGATTTGGTGAATATTGTTTAGGTCAATTTGTGCAATCGCAGGTGGGTGTGAGCCCGCATCGGGCACTCTCCTACTCTCAGCACCACGAGCGTAATAACAATAGTGGTAACAAAAAAGCCCCTACTGAGGAGACTGCTGTTGTAGATGATTCTGGTAGATCACAGGAACATTCTGCTTATTTGGAAGAACGATTTGGGCGTAATTTGAACTTGTCTTTTGTAGCCGAGGCCAAGGCGGCATTAAGACGTCGGATCTCAGGAAATATTAACGAATGCCAAAAGACAGGGTACAGCCAGTCGGCGGCCTTATCGGAGGATGACGTCTACCTCTACCCATGTGGCATGGCGGCCATATTTTCGGCGCATAGAATGCTGTTGGGATGCCGCCCGAATGAAAAGAGTGTTTGTTTTGGATTCCCCTATGTGGATTCGCTCAATATTCTACGTAAATTTGGACCAGGTGTACATTTTTTTGGTATGGGAGACACTTCTGATTTGGATGCTATTGAGAAGTTACTCTCTGGTGGAGAACGAATCTTATGTCTGTTTTGTGAATTTCCTGGGAATCCGCTTTTGAAATCGCCTGATCTGGTGAGAATCCGTAAGCTGGCTGATGAGTACGATTTTGCGGTCATTGTGGACGAAACAATTGGTAATTTTATCAATACCCACGTCCTGCCTTATGCTGATGTCGTGGTTAGTAGTTTAACCAAAGTATTCAGCGGCGATAGTAATGTAATGGGCGGATCATTAGTGCTCAACCCCCATAGCCGGTACTATTTCATTTTTAAAGAGACTTTAACACATCAGTACGAGGATACATTTTGGGCTGAGGATGCTATTTATTTGGAAAGAAACTCGCGAGATTTTTGCCACCGTAACAGTCGAATCAATGTAAACACTGAGGCAGCTGTCAATATTTTCCTCAATAATCCCAATGTCAAGGATGTGTTTTATCCGAAAATTAATGACACCCGTGCTCTGTACGACCAGTGCAGAACCCCCAATGGCGGGTATGGTGGACTGCTCTCAATTGTCTTTCACAAGCCTGAGAATGCAGTAAAGTTCTTTGACGCTGTTGAGACCGCTAAGGGACCTAGTCTTGGAACCAACTTTACACTAACATCGCCATATGCGATTCTGGCCCACTATGGCGAGCTAGACTGGGCTGAGCAGTATGGGGTTGACCGTAATCTAGTCCGTATTGCCGTAGGGATTGAAAAGGAGTCGGAGCTGATGAAAGTGTTTGAAGACGCTCTGGCTCTACTGGAACAATAATCCGTATATTTTATAATTATTTGCGAAGTATAATGTCAACAAAATACAACAATTAGTTTGTAGATTATACTATTACAGAGCCGGTGATCCGGGTAACGCCGTCCGCTCTCGGTCCATAACCAAAACCCTAACCTCCCAACATTTTCACGGTTTTGGCCTTTTCCGACTCCCTTCCGGAGCCTTCCAACCATCATCAATCTCCAAGAATATCACTTTGCCAATAGTCTTTCTATACATCTCGTCGATAGTCATTCATCATGTCCGTATTCTCCAAGGTGTTCCCCTCGCTCTTCAACGCTGGCTACCCAGTCCCCTATGGTATGTTATTTCGGTTACGGTTGGTAGGGTCGGTATGGGGTTGAAGGTGGTTGATTGGTTGATATGATGGCTGATATATTTAATATCGGCTGCTTGATATTCTATGCCATTGACTACTCTCGGCGGCGCTTAATGACTGACAATGCCTCTGTTTATTTCCTTTACCATCTATCCGATTTTTCTCTGAATTAATACTAACACTTTATAGTGCAAACCCGTGTTGCCTTCTGGATCTCTAGTATGTCTTGCTCTCAACCTCTTTTATGATTTAGCTGTTATTAACACTTAACTCCTATAGCCGGTGCCGTTTTCTACGGTCTTGTCAAACTTCGTACTGCTCTTATTGATAGTAAGTATATATAACAAGTGTTATCTCTATTCTTTTTCTCTCTTATGGATAAGGCATGTCTAACGTATTCTCCGTAGCCGAAGAAAATATCAACCACCCCCGTCACCCCAGATTCGCGGCTCCTTACAACCACGATCAAGTTAAGGACCAGTACTAAATTATATAGTGTTCTTTAGTTCCGAAAGAGAAAAACTGCGGCTAAGTGGGTTTATTTTTGGCCATTATTTATCTATCTATATACAAATATAATTTAACTTGTTTGGGTTATCCGTTCATAGTGTCAAGATGTAATTTTTTTCTTTTGTTTATCTTTGATTCAATATAATACAATACGTCAATCAGCGGATTGAACATTCAAAAATGATTACTCTTTGGGTTCGGTGACTGGCGATTCCTCGGCGGAACTCAGATTGGCTTCCGCCTCTCCGTTATCTAGATCATCTAAACCCAAATCAAAATCGTTACCGGTGAGACCCTTGTATAGCAACTGTGCGCGGCGGGCCTTGTCTTCAGTAGGGATATCGGATCTATCCGTACCCTCGGTAGTGGTTTCTGTGTTTTTCAGAATCGATTTGGGTTTATCATCGTCGTCTTCGTCGTCTTCTTCCATGAATTTCTTAAATGCCTCCATAACAGCCTTGCACTCTTCGACCAAACGGAACTTCGACCCGCCTTGAAGTCCCTGAAGGTAGGCCACTAGAGAATCTTGGTACTTTTCCAGGTCGACGGTGTAAAGGTTTTTCAGAATCCAGTTTTGTTTTTGCTTTGAGAACTTCCAATTGGCGCGATCTTCATGGTACATTCGCAAGTAGGCCAGCTGGTCGCTTTCAGGCGGCGGGGCACGGTCAGACTTGGGCACTTTGACTCGTTTGGGGGCCTTTTTGGGCAGACTGTCGTCGGCTATAGCCCGTTTGGTCGCCTTTTCTCGTTTGGGGGTCTTTTGGTTGGGCAGTTTACGTTTGTGGCCGGGGAGGACGGCGTCGGCCGTTGTGGGTAGCGTGTTGATGAGGGCCAGAGGGTCGTCATGGGCGGTCTCGGTGACCTTGAGCCCCAGTCGTTTCCAAGCGGGAACGTGTTGTGACATTAAATTGAGATGTTAAGGGTGTTTTTGACTAGAGTGTGAAAAAGTAGGAAAGCTAATGATGAGAAAAGGCGAAAAACAAAAAAAAACGAAAAACGAAAAAAACGAAAAAAACGAAAAAAACGAAAAAACGAAAAAACGAGAAAAAAACGAAAAACGAAAAAGTCAAAAACAAAATCCCAAACCAAAACGCCACCTGACTAGATTTCAGTCTCAAGTCCTTCATATTACCTAATATCTTGTCAACCCGACAAATTAATTCTTATCATTTTGTACATGCAAGTATTAATGTATTATGTGTATAGTATACATTTATATATCACACATGTTACAAGATATTAAACTATGTAATATACAACTATATAATATACAACTAAAGATATATATGTATATATATATATTACGTCTATCACATAATATATTGGTGCTTATATTTGTGTGTATTGTTAATTTCGCCAGTGTGTGGTGTGGTACTTTACAGGCTTTCCCTTTGTATATGACAAACGTATTATATTATATACATGTATTGCACATACACTTGGTGAATTTATTATATTTCCTACGCTTTTTAGACTCGTACAGGCACTCTGAACACTGTTATCTGACTATCAAAGCCAACATAGTCCATTATTTAAGCGCATTCCATCGGATACGTGTCTCACAGGAACCAATCTCAGACTGGAATGTACCCCAATATCGGTTATCTGCGATGTGTCTTATCCAATGGTCACTGGCCAATGGATAAGACACATCGTCATACAGAAACCCACAGAGTACTAGTATAAATAGCCACCACCCCCCATACCGATGTTGTGGCTAGGGATCTACAATACTATCTGAATAAGATTTGTAAACTACAATATCTTCGCCATGTCTATCCAATCTCAATCCGAACAAGAGTTTTACCAAAATGTGGCTACAAAGTACACCGGTACGTTTTGTATTTCTTTATTTCTTCTAGTCTTGCCTTTTTTTCTCCTTTTATTATTTATATACTGTGTCTTGGGCTAACCCTGTCTATAGACGTTATCGGGCGAAAGCTCGGTGGCCATGTCGTGCTCTTCAGCGATGAGTTCTTTGCCGAAGCCGCTAATTTAATCAAGCCTACACCTCCTATCCGAGACGCCACGCGGTTCGTTCCTACGGGAGCCTGGTACGACGGCTGGGAAACCCGCCGTCACAATACTGCTGAAGCTGACTGGGTTATCATCAAGCTTGGCGTCGCAAGCGCGCGCATCATTGGTGCCGAAATTGATACCGCTTTCTTCAACGGTAACGAAGCGCCAGCTATCTCCATCCAGGGTACCTTTGTTTCCGATCAAAGTGAACTAGGTTCCGCCCAATGGAAGGAAATCGTGCCCCTGCAGAAATGCGGCCCGTCGGCTCGTCACTTTTTTGTCCGCGATAACCTTACCTCAGAACCCTTTACGCACGTCAAGCTTCTCATGTATCCCGATGGTGGTATCGCGCGTTTCCGTCTCTATGGTGTACCCACGCCTGTGTTTCCTGAGGATATCAACGTCGAACTCGATCTCGCCCACGTTTCATCAGGTGGCGTCGCCGTGTCGGTCTCGAATCAGCATTTTGGTACCGCCGACAACCTGCTTTTACCAGGCCGTGGCCACGATATGAGTGATGGGTGGGAAACCGCGCGGTCTCGTGCCCCAGGCCACATCGATTGGGTCATTATAAAGTTGGGCGCTAAGGGCATAATCGACCGTGTCATAGTTGACACTGCTAATTTCATGGGTAACTTCCCCCAAAAGGTGCGCGTGCAAGCATTGTCTGCCGAGAGTTCCGAGACCGAAATCAAGCACGACGATAGTCGATGGGTTACTATTCTGGACGATCAAAAGACACAGGCCCATACCGAGCATGAATTCAAAATCAACGGCGGCGCGGCTTACACCCACGCCAAATTGGTGATTATTCCCGATGGTGGTGTTAAACGTTTCAGAGTCTTGGGTAGAAGAGCTGTTTAAAAACTATGTTTATATATATAATCAGGTAAATCCTTATAGAAATAGATAAAAATGTGCATTGTGTGGTGTATCAATAAATTGTATACTATTTTTTGAGTTTTCTCTTGTATCTACAGATCATAAGCCCATTTACCCTACGGGACACTTCCTTCCAAAAGCTCCATCCACCCATTCTCAACAAGCAACTAATTTAACAACCGCTCAACTTATTTTTCTAACGCCTAAATAATGTCTAGAGTAAACCAAATTCAACAATTGGTCAGCCAGACTAATGACCTAGACTCGGATATTCGGTTCATGGCCCTGAACGATTTAAATAATCTTCTCTCTGACTCTGAACGGGCTAGCGGGTTCAATCACGATAACCAATCTATTGTACAAATCATTCAAGCCCTGCTAAAGCTACTCAAGGACCCCATCTCTGAAGTCAAGAACCAGGCAATCAAATGTTTTGTACCTCTGGTTCATTACGCCTCTGACTCACATATTCAATTCATAATTACCAAGATTCGTGAAACCACCGTAGCCCACACCAACAATAGCTCATCCAATGACGAGCAAGACCAATCTGATGAATCTATCCGATTTGCGGCCCTAAGATCTGTCATCACTAACGTCCCCGCCAGATCGTCCATCGCTCGGTTGATTGCTGAAGAACTTCTCCCCTATCAGCTTAAAGTGCCCATAATGACCGAATCCCTCGATGCAGTTGACATTGTAATGGAAATCATTAAAAGATTCGGGTCTATCTTCAACGAAAATGAAATCAATAAAGTGCTCAAAAATTTATTGGAAACTTTAAGCCGATCCAAGAAAAACGTAATCAAAAAACGAACCACCACTGCCCTAGGACTTTTGGCCCGGTACTTGAAGGGGCCTGAATTGTATCCCCTTATGAATTACATCACGGAATCTTTATCGGCCCCTGGTGCTTCAGATGACCAATTAAAACATACTATATTACTCACAAGCATTATCGCCCGTAATGAACCTTCTAAATTTGTGCCCTATTTCAACTCCATCTATCCATTGATCCATAGGGCCATGAAATTGGATTCCTTAGATGCTGATGATAATTCCGAGCGAGTAGAACTCCGTGAAGCCATTTTAATCGCCTTAGAATCAATTGTGTCTGTAGGCTATAAGGTTGTAGAACCCGTCATTCAAGACATTATTGATATTTGTGCCCAGTTCATCAAGTACGATCCAAATTACATCGACAGTGCTGAAAATATTGATGTCTATGCTGATACCGGGGTAGACTTTTCCAATACTTCCACTAATAGTGGGCCTATTAAAGATGACGATGATTTTGATTTTGCCGATAATGACTTCGACGATGACGATAACGAAAATGACGAGGGGTTTTATAGTGAATTCTCGGATGATGAAGACCTCAACTGGAAACTGCGTCGGGCTTCGGCTCGTTTGGTAACTACGCTGACAAATAAAAGTCCTCTCCAACTAGTTACTATCTATTCCATGCTAGTTCCTAGTTTGGTTCTTCGTGCCGCTTCCGAACGTGAGGAAAGCGTACGCGTTGAGATTTTAAACGCTTTGGATGCCGTAATTAGAGCCACCGACTATAGTAGTGTGTATTACACTGCTAAATCTAATATTGATAATCGCTCTACTCGTCGGAATTCAGATATTAGTATGATAACAGACGCAGATCCTCAGAACCGATTGGAATTGGTGGCCGCCCGAATCTCTCTAGGAGCTATTGTTTCACTCAGAGACAACAAGGTGTCATTTCCTGTCAAACAAGCTTACTTAGCAAATGTACTAACCGATCTTGTCCGTGTTTTACAAGGGCTATCCGGTGCAATAACGGAACAATTAGTTCAAGTAGTATGTGAGGTCTCATCTAGCAATAACAGTCTTTTACCAGATGCGTTAAGATTTATTAACACAGTTCTGAGATTTGATGCCACTACTGATCTAACCCTGATGATTAATACTTTCTCCACCACCATTCTAGAAGGTATCAATGACTCCTATTATAAGGTAACAATCAGCGGTATTGAATCATCAATATCGCTCTTTGATCATTTGAAGGGTCTATCCATGTCATCTTCAATTCCCGTTCACCAATTTTGCGCTTCGTTGTGCAATAAAGTGCAAACTACGGCATTTGACTCTGAAGTACGCCAACAGGCGCTTGTAGCTCTTGGTAGTCTAGTCTCGTCAGTCCCTATAGACCAAGACACATCTGCATCTATTAGTCAAATCATTTTAACAACTCTATCTAATGAAACTTTACGTGTATCAGCCATTAAAAGTATTGAACTCATTGTAAATACCGAAAGCCTTTACTTGCTTAATGACCTGGAATGGGTTGCCGCCGTTATTTCTCAATTGTGCGTTTTTTTAAGACAAAGCTCCCGCGTGTTAAGACAGGCTTGCCTCAGCACACTTAAGCTTGTTGCCGTCAAAATTACTAATAACAATGAAAGTCAGATCCCCTTGAGCGATTTAGCATCTTCACTACTGTCTGCTGCCGTGGACCTTGACGACGCACAGCTGCAATCACTAGTACTCGATATTTTAGCACTTCTTTACACAAGCATTTGGCATCAAGATCTTGCCGAAAGCCAACAAATTCTTGACTATGCTGTCAATCTAGTCTACCAAGAAAATTCCAAATTAGTGTCTAAATCACTCATAGCGTTATTTGAATCTTTTACTTGTGCTAACGATCCCAAACAACTCTATAACCAGCTCATTTCAAGTAAATCTAATGCCACAGATGGAATTGCTTCAGAAGCCATTGCCATTGTAGTTGCTCGGGGCCATCTAACTGATATCACTGATCAACACATTGCTCAGATTGCCGACTCTGTTGACGACCAAACCACTCGTGGCTCACTATATATTCTTGGTAGTATTGGCCGACTTATGCCGTTAACTATCTCGTTAGATACATTATTTGACAAATTTATGTCCTCGACTGAATCAGTTCGTCTGGCAGCCGCGAGAGCTATTGGTGGTATTGCGTCAGGTAATTATCGTATGTATATTTTAACCGTTCTGAAACACCTGACATCGTCTTCCTCAGTAGCTGATGATGCAATTGATAACGAGAGAGTTTACCTGAATTTAGTCTCGGCACACGAAATCCTATTACAGATTCTAGACTCACCTGAGAAGGCTAAAGAGTTCTTACCCTATACTCACCAACTTTGGGATACCCTTTTCTTCATTGAGACCAATGATGAATCTAGTCGTGATTTGACTGCTGAGTGTGTAGGTAAATTGGCCCTAGCATACCCTGAGCTGTTCCTTCCTCTTTTGAAGAAAAATTTATCTAGTGACTCAGTTACTACACGACTGGTGGTGATTAGTGCCATTAAGTACACATTAGGTCAGAGTCAAGACCAAAAATACGACGGCCTTCTGCAACCTATTGTTGCGGATTTTCTTTCACTTGTCCAAGATGAAAATGTGGAGATCCGCCAGATTGCATTCAGCGCCATCATGTCAGCTGTACACCATAAATCTCGACTTCTTCTTCCTCAGATGTCTCGCCTATTACCATTACTATACCAAGGAACGAATATCGACCCATCTCTTGTCAAAACTGTTCAAATGGGCCCTTTCAAACACAAGGTTGATGGTGGACTCGATCTGCGCAAGACAGTTTACGAGACTATGTTCACGCTAGTTTCTACGCTTGAACCAGCCCAGTTCCTACAATGTATCCAGCCCAAGGAAATGACTGATCGATTTATTAACGGTGGGCTAGATGATGACCACGATATTAAGGTCCTCGCTTGTGTGACACTACCTCGACTCGTGGCCCTAGACATTGAAGTTCTCGGAGGCGAAAATATTAAAATCCTCACAGCAAAATTTCGCGCTGCTCTCACTAAGACAGTAAAGGATAATGCTATTAAACAGGAATTTGAGAAACAGGCCGAGATTAAGCGAAATATCAGTAGATGTACCATTGAAATGGACCAGTATATTAGAGGCACGACCAATGGTGATACTAGCTCACTATCTTCGTCTGTTATATCTTCCAGGGAGAAGGGTGGTTTGAGTGATGTAGAGGTAGGAATTTGGGTCGAATACTACAATGAAGTTAGAGGTAAGCAGTTGATTGATGTAGTATTTGAATAGTAACCTTGATCTAAATATTGTGTATGGGTTGAGAAAAGGTTCATCTTTTTGGTAAAAGAATGGAATATAGTGTATCCATAATTTCATATCATTTATAAAAATAAATAAGAATAACATTATTGCCTTGAAAAAAGACTAAAAAAATTATCAACTTAATGAAAGACTTGAACACAAAAAACCATAAAACTCATAAATATCATAAAAACAAATTAATACTGGGCCATTAGATGCTTAATCCGAATCAGCCAGTAAGTTTACCTTATCTTTCTCGAGTTTACGCGATGCTAGACTATCAAAATTACGATTGCCACTACCATTACTCCACTCCTTAGTAACTCCTTGACTTCTAGGTTCAGGTGAGACTGATTTGAATTGAATGATTTCCCCGAACTCATCATCGTCAACATACCGCTCGTGTCGGTTACAATGTTCAGCCTCAGTATTAGTAGCCAAGCTGTCAGCTTCCGAATAATCATCATGTTTTAAGGATAGTGGTCCCCTACTGTTGAGTGATTGGTGGGGCTGGGCCTTTGAAAAAAATCTATTAAACCTGGTATTTTTGATCGATGCCGGAATAGTTGTTTCTAATTTGTTTGCCGCCTTATTGACTGAAGTACCAATTCTGGACAAATAACTGTTCGAGTCTGCGCTAAACGAAGACCGTCGCTGATAAGTTTCGTGGTGATTGCTATGGTGGTTATAATGGCTAGAGTCTGGATGATACAAATTAGGCCGTGTGTCTGTTGGATCGTCATGGTACGCCGTCAAGTAGGATCCAATTATCCCATTGTTGTTTTCGTCGTTATGATTGACAGTGAAATTTTCTTCAGAGTCTCTGGGCGAATGATTTTGAGCAATGTAGTGAGTATCGCTGTTATCGCTGCTCTGACACTGATTCTTCACTTTCACACCATGGGAGCGTATAGAGTGAGAAGGAGAGGTATGTTCTGAAGAGTGACGATAATGGTGCGGGTGTCGGTGGCGAGGAGTTTGCCCAGAAGCTGATTCTCGAACATACGAGCTATTATTGATTTCCACTAAAGGAACTTTGGGTAAGCTTTCCGGTGAAGCCGACGACAAGTAATTATTGGGTCTACTAGCTTGGTCAGTCTGAGACCTAGCTTCATCAGGCGCCTGATAAGAATTAGAGAGATCAATTAAGCACTCTTCGTGGTTGTTAAAAGAAAAATTCATGATCAATTAATATCAATATTTCAATTTGATAGGAAGTTAGAGTAAAATGACGAAAGCAAAGTTATAATTACACTGGGTAGGCCGGAAAGTAAACCTGAGACAAATCAAACCCGACCCGACCCTGTGACTCTGACAAATATATACGGCCAGAACAACCAACTGATCAGCAGTTGACATTCAGTCGAACCACTAAAACAATCTATCGAACTATTAACAAATGATATGATCTGTTTTATTGGTGCAACTTTTCTATTGAACTAATTCAATAATCAAAGAATGAAACTCGATACAAAAGTCGAACACGTTTGGTCAACCGTTGAAGACTGCATTATCAGGTTATGAACAAATTACTACCACAAATTGAAAGAAATGGTCATCTCTGTTCAGTTACTGTCTGGTTAAAAAAAGAAAATATTAAAACCAGTATGGCTAATAGAGGAAGAGGAAAATACAAGAAACTGTTTGCTTGTTTCTGATAAAATTTGATTGAGCCAACATAATAGTATTAATAGAAAACGAGTAAAAGACATATAGCCAAAATGAAAAAAAAAAAAAAAACAAAAAATATTTACATGATATATAATAACAAACAATGTAGAGAAAGCAGAGTCATAAATGCAGTTCATAATGTATGTATACACGAAAAAATCCGGAGCAGAAAAGATGAGCAGAAAGGAAAGAAGAAATAGTTAAATAAGCACCGTAATGGGGCATATTTCAGGTCCTTAAATAGAGAAAAGTCAAGCAAATGATACAAAACATGCCGGAAGGTAAAGTAAGATTGACAATGCGAGGATTATGATCGTTAGGGGCATCACAGATCAAATGGAAAATCAAGAATAGTAACAAGAATTCCATACCCTGATCACCAAAAGGCCAAAACAATAAAAGCCAGGAATAAAGACTATTAAGATTACTTGCCACCAGGGCCTCCAGGAGCGGCAGAAGTACCCGATGCGCCTTCGCCAGCGGCAGGACCACTTTTAGCTGCCGGTTCCAAGTCCAACTTGATTCTCTCTAGCGCACGGTAAACCTTACTTTGAAGATAGAAACTGCCACTTTTTTCCTTAGAGTTAACGTTAAATAAATGTTCATAATTATTCTGGGCCTTGTCCAATGTAAGCTTAGATGATTCCACATCTAGGATCTTGCAAGCTTCTTCCAGTGTAAGACCACCTGTCTTTTGCTTAGTGGCGTTGGCAGCGGCCGCCGAGGCCGACGCAGTGGATGCCTGCTTGTAAGCCTCTGAGAAGGCACGGCCGAAAGCCTGCGAACCAGTAATAACCAAATTAACAATTAAACGGTGGGCCATTATGTAGATCTATATTCTGGGTAAAGGGAAACTAATGTCGATGGCTAAGATCAGTGTTTTTTTTTTTATTGAAGGGAGGTTTTTGATTTATTTTCAAGCTGCGATCTTGGATAGAACAGACGAAAATTCGTCAGCCATGCCTTTAGCAAATTTTGAAATTTATGCCACAGGTAAAACGGCGTTATCGCGTTTTATGCCGTAACCCGCGACCTGGCTGGGCGGGTGGCAGACCGGCCTCTTTTAAGTACCAATCCCTAAATAAAAGTAGGATTATATAAAATGTTTATGATTGAGAGCTACTGAGGATTTAGGTCTTTGTATTCTCGATATAATCTACTCGATGTTGGCACGCGTGTAGACCCGAGTACCGCTGTTGGAGTATTTGTTCAAACCTTTCATCCTTTTCAAGCACGAAATCGCGCATGAAACAAGCCTCCCTTCAAATTTACCTTCTTTTTCTTTGATTTAATTCATTTTAAACCAACTTGTACTCTTTTATTGCCTGGGACGTTTTTTGATCCAGGAATTAGCATTAGCTCTGTTTTAGTTTGCTCAAAACCTTATCGGGAAAGCCCTGATTACGTGATTGCTAAAAAAACTGTCTATCGCCATTGTAGTAAACGTTATTTTGCTTATTCCTTCGCTGAGACGTACTATTTCTTCTATTTTTTCTTCTATTTTTTCTTCTTCTTCTCTTTTTCGGGTTTGGCTCTGCTTTATTAAGCCAGTGTCTAAATTCTTAACAAGTGATCCTAACTTCACCTAAACAACCTTGCATTCGCCTATATCATGAAAACATTGACTTTGTCCAAATCTGTTATATAGCTTTAATTTTCCCTACAAGACATGGATTCCTCCGCACTATCAGGAAATTCGAAAGCAGCCGTAACATCACCTGATCATCAAAACTCATCTACTTGTAAAATTCTAGGACCTTCATCGTCTTTAGACCTTATTGGAAACGAATGTTCGCCGCCTTCTTCCGTATCTGCTCTTCTCAATCCAGACACTGAGAGTGTTTGTAATCTCGACTCTGAATTCTCAACCGCAGCCCCCTCTGTGCCTAACAATGCCAAAACAACGCCTGAGGAGCTCGTGATGCCATCACCTACCAGCCCCCGAGATAAGTTAGTAAGAAAAAAACACACCGCCATTCCCTCCATGGTGCTTAACAAGGCCAAACGTTCTAATGATAGTCATAAAAATTCTTCACTGTCCCCACCTGATCCCGTACCGATAGACTCCGGTATCATTCGATGCATCTGCGATTTTTCTGATGATGATGGGTTCACTATTCAATGTGAGAGGTGTAACATATGGCAGCATGCTGTATGTGTAGGTATTAACAACGAAAACGACGTCCCGGAGATATACTTGTGCGATAAATGCCACCCAAGACTTTTGGATATTAAAGCAGCTCAAGCTAAGCAGAGGAAACGCTTAGAAGCAATTAACCGAAGACGTAATTTACTAAGAGAACGTCACAATAATAGCCGGCTGGCCACAAATGAAACATATAGTGAGTATGTCAACTCACTTAATGGATCCGAAAGCCCCAAAGATTTACCCTCATCTCGAAGAAATAGGTTTAGTCGATCATTGACTTCAGAGACGAACGAAGAAAATACAGACAGTGAAGAGGCTGTTCGACCTAACTTCAATTGGCCCGTTTCAAGAATTTATAGTGACTATTATACTCATGTGGAGGAAAATCGCATACCCAGTGATGATGATAAAAATTTCATGGACCAGTTGCCGGAAAGATTGAGGAATGACAATACCACAACAATGCACTTCACAAAACCACATTTTGACAACATCAATGTGCCAAAGGTAACAGTTAAGCAAGTTATTGACCATTCTAAGCAAAAATTTAAGGGTTTTTCTCAACTAGGCTTGTTTATCAACTCATCAATACCTCGTGATGGATACATAATTCAATATGTCGGTGATATATATTCCAAAAAACGATATAAATTAGATTGTATTAATCAATACCGGGATTTGGGCTGTCCTAAGCTAGGTGTGATGTTTCATCATTCTTTACCATTGGTTATTGACGGACGTATCATAGGTAACGAATCCCGCTTTTTGAGACGAAGTTGTACGCCAAATTGCCGCGTGAACACTGTAGTTGTGGATCAACACCGTATTGTATTTGCTGTTTTTGCGACGGAAACCATCAAGGAAGGAAGTGAATTAACTGTATCTTGGGAATGGGATGAACAACATCCAATCCAAAAAGTTATAAGAAACACCCCGATTGACCAACTTACAGAATCGGAAAAGCAATATTTAGTGTATTCTGCTGATTTAATATTACAAAAGATTGAATGTGCCTGTAACAGTGGGCCCGATTGCACGATAGCAAGAATGAAAAAAGCGTGTGGCCCTGTACAGAGAAGTACTAGACAGAGTAAAGCCAAGCAAAAAAGTGAAGAATATATCAAAAAGGAAGTAATCAATGGAATCGGAGATACTATTATCAAGGAGCCTTTATTTTGGCCTGTTTTCAAAGCTAAAGGTATACCAAATATTGCTGATGTTTTGCATCGGGTGGTAAGGTCAAAAATATTGCGCAGGGAAAATGCTATATCACGTAAAATCCAAGCGATAAGATCTGAGGAACTCCGCCAGAAGCCGTTAAGCGTTAAAAATCTTAGTGAAACACCAAAAACGTTCGCTTCGAAGGGCCTTCAGACTGAAGTTTATGTCAAAAGATTACGTGATAGCGATGATGAACCAAACAAGAAGCCTCGACATATTTTATTTGATCATGAAAAAACCCGTGAAGGAAACGATGTAGCTTTGCCATTCGAAAAAAAAATTCTCAAGTCCTTTTTGCTTCTCAGACAAGAGTACAATAACTCGCCTGACAAGGTTTTAAAACCACGAGCCTTAAACTATAGCCAATTATTTTCGGGAACAGACGGAGTTATTTCTCCTGTAACTTCTTACGGGCCCTTGTCACCTAACTTATCTTCTTTACCCAATATTTCATTTCCATATGGCAAATCCTTGGCGTCTGCTTATCAAAATTCTCATTTTCCATTAGGTCCTCAAGCTTTGCCTATGAACTCCTCCTTATGGAATCATCAGTTTCAAACCTCGTTAAGCCGCTCGAATTCATTAGAGGATATGTCAAAGCATTCAATACCGGCTAACCAGATATCGAAGCATAATAAATATCACCCGGGTTTACCATCGCATCAGCCAACTCAGCAAGGCCAGCAATCATCCCTACATTTTCAAGCTCAATCACGTCCCTTAATACATTCAACCTCTGGTCAAACTAATTCTAAAGTCGCACCCTCATCACTATCGGCAGAAAATATGGTGATTGGTAGCACACTGAATAACATTTCATTGCCCACGACGACAACATCTATATTATCACCGATGTTGACTTCAACATCATCATCATCACAGCCACCATCGTCACCTGCTGGTCCACCTGCTTTAAGACCCACTGCTAAACCAATCAAGAAATTGAGTTTTGCAGATTACCGAAAAAAAACCAAGCCAACTTCTTCTCCTGTAAGCAATGAAGCAGTAACGACAGTGTCTTCAGAAAATACTGCTTTTGCATCTGCTAAGACAGCACCAGAGAACACAACGGTTGAGACAACCAAAATAAACGCGACGACAACAGCTACAACATCACTATGAGATATTATGCATCATGTAGTTTTACAGTTTCAGATGCCTTTATTCCCAATAATTTTTAAAAGGCGTGAAGCAGGTCAATTTAAAACCTAACAATTAGGTTGTTGGTATAGCAAATTCTATTATAATTATTAATAAGACAAATTTTTGAATTTTGTAATTAGAAGCAAATACTTGATTAATCTTAAAGCACTTAGATCAAATAATTTATTTCTAAAATATTGTACGACAAAAAAGCAAAAAAAAGGCTAAACATGAAAGAAAGGATAAGAAAACTAAAGGAAGAAAAAACTGAAAGAAAGCATGATAATCACAAGCGCTTAGTTGACAAATTTATTCAATCTTAAAATTGCACTTTCCAGCTCTGGCTTCACTTCTTCGCTATCCCGTTTTTCGGACTGTTGAGCTACCGAGACCGAATTTACAGAGACATGAGCCAAGTCACCACGATAGACTGGGGTGCGTCTTGGTTGGCTAGCTTTTGCTAAGACACTAGGACCCAAATTATGCGCTTCGTCTTCAAGAATATACTCATCAATATAATTCATTGAGCTCTCTACCTGAGTTCCGCTTTCGTTTTTGTTCTGATTCAAGAATTTTTTTCTCTTTGGTATTAAATTGAGAAGGTACAGCGGGCTTTCAGCATCGAATGAGCTACTATTGATATTATTTTTCTTTGAGTTGGAATAAGAAGTTGAAAGGTTCGAATCTCCTAATTCCTTAGAGGTATGAATGTCTTCAACTTGCGAATTAGCCATTTTACTGCCTATCATTCTATCTACTTGTTCAGCAAGCTGGCTAACTTCAAAAGACTCTTGTAGTTCATTTCCAGAAAATCTCCATTTATCATTCTTATATGGGCTAAGACTGGTTTGCTCACTAATATTAAAGTTGGCGTTAATAAACGTAGGGGAAGACCGGAAATCAACGCCGTCAGGAGTTGCATCTTTGACGCCTTCCAATATATATTCACCTACTGGGCTGAATGATCCGAATATATGATCACTGTTCATTGATATATCAGCAGGCTTGCTTACGTCGAGAGATGGTAATATATTTGACGAACCTAAATCATCAGAGTAGAGTTCACCCATGCCATCTGAATATTGCTGTTGATCAGGTATATTGAATTGCGGCACATATACTTGGCACTGGTCAGTACCTCTGTTTTGTTCAGTAATAACCAATTCATTCTCTTCAAGGCTGAAAGTTTTTTGAGGCGCAAATTTAGCCAGTATTCTTGAAATACCTTTAGGAGGACTAGGCGTTATAGCACCAGAGTTTATATCCCTATTTGTAAAGGCTAAGTTTGCTGCAGTACATGCGAGGTTTCCAGGTGAAGGAGTCTGTCTCAAAAGCGGCGGATTCATAAGGGGACTAGGGGAATATACTAACGGGGCGTTTCCAGTATGGGAAGCTAGAGTAGGTAACCCAAGGGAAATGCGCTTTTCCGGATCAGTGTTAGACGACCTGAGTGAAAGGACGGTCTCTTTTTCATTGGTGGTACATGTATCAGAATTACTTTTTCCAAACACTCTTTTGCGCGAGTAACGTCTTCTCTCAGTTGAGAAATACTCGTGTCTGAGAATATCCTTTGCGGTGTATCTTAATTCAGGATCCCAGCAAAGACAGCCCTTAGTCATTGAAGCTAATTTTTTATTGTCGGGTTTTCGGATTAAATCGGAAATATTTGATCCCTGAATTTCAGGAATAACTATATTACTTCTTTTGGCTAAAACATAAGCCAGATTCCACTCACCGCAGTCACTATTGATTGATGGGTTACCCAAAGCCTCGATTAGTCGCCATATTTGATCCATCTCATTTTTTCCCGGAAACAAAGGACACAAATTAGCCACTTCTATAGCTACTGTACCAAATGCCCAAATATCAATAGGAAGAGAATACACGCCAGCTCTTAATAAGATTTCAGGTGACCTGTACCATCGGGTTGAAACGTATGAGGTATAGGTACTATTATTGCTAACATGGCGGGCTAGTCCGAAATCTGCAAGCTTTACTGTGTATTCTGACTTGATTGTTCCAGGCTGAATTCTATGGGGATTGGCTGATATGAGGATATTTTCTGGTTTGATATCACGATGAAAGAAGCCGCTGTTATGAATATGGTCAATACCCATAATTATTTGGTATAAAATATTACGGATGGTTCTATTTTCAAAACTATTGCCTTTTCGTGACTTCATTAGTTGATAAATATTCTGATCCATATATTCTAGTACCATGTGGCATTTAAGGCTGCTTCCATCTATAAAGATTTCGTATACGGAGATCAAATAAGGATTTGGCGGCACTTTGCAAATAAATTCGTATTCTTTCTGGTAGCTATAATCAACGATACTAGGTAGCTTATTTTTCATACTTTTAATAGCAACCTAATTAAAATGTGTTAAAATTAAAGAGGAATCAATTATGAATAGAAAAGCTAATAACTTACAATACCAGTTTTTGGAATAGCAGGGATTTCATTAATAGTATCTGTATAAGCGCTGGCTAAAAACACCTCTCCGAAACTGCCATCGCCCACTAGCTTTGATAAAAGATACCTTTTATTCAGATATCGAATTGGAAGGAATTTCTTATTGGATTGCATCATTTATAAAAGACTTTTTTGCTGCTTAAAAAACACAAGTTTTATCGAATTATGTAGACTTCAGAAAGTATTACTGGTTGGATGTTGTGTGTGCTTGTATGGTTTGATCCCACACTGAAGAACACTGAAGTTCGCCTTAAAAATATTTTCAATTACTTATAAGCCCTTTCTTTAAAATGATATCTTTTTTTAAAGGAAATATAATGACCTGTTAATGCCTGTTAGTTGAAATACTGGTTCAGATTGTGGTTTGTTATGGTAAAGGTAAGCCTAGCCGGGATGTCAACAAATAGGTCCCCACATACTTTTAATCATGTCTTAACTAGTCAATTTCTATTGGACTTGGTTTCAAATCTAAAGAGGAAAAGCTAGATACAACTAAAGATATATGTTTGTATAGCAAATATAATATTATTTGAAGTCGCTTAAAGTAACAAATGGTAATTTTTTCTTAAAAAAGCTATTTACTTGAAAAAGTCTATACTCACTCCAACTGTCTCTCTTGGATACCTTCTAGCACCCTCACAAACGCGAACATCTTTACGGCAACAATATATTAATGCCTTTGATTATTTCTCTAGAAAACTAAACCTTTTTTGTATCCAATATTGGTAATTAATATTTTTGAGAACTATATACCTTGGAATCCTATAATTGCTGCCGCCCACGACTAGAGAGTGTTTGCTCCAGACAATAAAACACCTTGGTAATGAAGCACATCACAAATAATGAAATAGAAATATATTTTATGTAAACTCTCGTCAAGGGAGATTGAATGTGGTCATCGGAAACTCCAAAAAAGATTTTCTTAAGCACGCTTTGTTTATTGTAAATCAAGCCTAGAGATCTATATTAACTAGTCAAAAAGAATGGGAGATAGCTAGTAGTGCATAACCTGTTGCCAGACCGCAGAAAGATTTGATCACATGATTGACTTAGCTAGTTATGCCGTTTTTTTCGTTCATGGCTCGTAGGGATATCCGTATATCGAAAATCTAGGATTATCGAATTCGCTGTCTGTTTTCAAGTTTGAGATTTTTCCGTTAAACTTCATATATTCCAATAAAGTCGCATCATCTTTTTTTCCCTGTCTTTTTCGCCAGTAATTAAGCCCCTTCGTTTTCGTTGTGATAATTGGTTTAAGCTTCTAAAAGTAACACACCCCTTTCTTTTCAAATTTGACCTACTAAATATTTTTTCGGCTCTCTTTCACCGAACATAAAATATTATTTTACCGATTGATATTATTTCCGGTCTACCTCGAAAAAGTCACCCTTCGCTTGCTACGTTTTTTTTCTTCGCACTCAAACGTCTTCTCTTGATTCATCCTTATCGCGCTAAAATGCAATCTTTTATCTCGTCAAATGGCTATCCTTCGCCCCATTACCAACCTGACTCATTATCTGTACCAGCTCCATTTGAAACTATTCCTTACTATGATGTATTAGTCAATTCTCCTAATATGCCTAACATGATGCATTCTGAGTCCCCTAAACTCTCAAAGACACCAGTTCCTCAACTTTTATCCTCCCCTCGTGCTGCTATTGTGGCCGGATTAAGATCAGCGACCGACCGTCGACAACAGCTAGTTCTGGAGCAATCAAGAAGACTTGAAGACTCCCCTCAGTATGAATTTTTTCAATCTTCTTCTAACATGAATCCGAACCATTCTGTCGGTCAACCTGAAAATGAAAGACTGAAGCAATATGCTGGACATGCTGGAGGAGCCGCTGAACAACAAGGGCCATATTTTAACCAACAGTTTCGAATGAATGAGCCTAGTAATATAGTTCCTCAACAACTTCAACAAATTCAACATCAACAGCACCAACAGCACCAACAACATCAACAACATCAACAGCAGTTTGGGTTTTTTGGAAATGACCCCTACAACCAACCCCAGCAATCTCACATGAATCAAAATCATCCTCTTCTTCCTCCACCAGGACACTTTTTGTCACCTTCTAATCCTTATCAACAGCATCAATATGGAAATCTTCCACCCCCCGGCCCACCTCTAGGCTCGAACTTCATGGATCAAAGTTGTTATCCTTCTGAACCACATTATCAACCATTAATGCCAGCATCGCAATCATTTGGCCCAGTAGCTTATCCTTCTGAATTTAATGGCCAACCTCAATATCAGAGTAATGACGATATTAATCGTGATAATCAAAGACTGGTATCATTTAATCAGCAGTTGCACCTTCAGCAGCAAATGCAAAAGCAGCCACTTGCAGAACTCAATAGTTTGAACCAATTAATGACAATGTCCCCTTCTGAGGCTATTTGGGGGAATAATACTGCGAATGATAAAAACTACGAAATCGATAATCTAACTAATAAATTTTCTCAGCTTAATTCTGTTGACCTTGGCTGCGCTAATCAAAATCAAGATCCGAGTCAAAGTATCCCTAGTTTTAATACTAACGTAAGCCTTACTTCATCTTCGCATTCTGACTCGCAATTAGCTTTAGTAAGGCATGATGATTCTCGGGCTCCTAATAATGAGTTATACGGTTTCAGTAACAGTACCAAAGGTGGCTCTCAAAGCAGCCGCAGTACAAAGCCAGGTTCTAATGACTCTAGGCAATTACACAGGTCAAAGCATAATGGCCATGGTGGTGATAACGGCAACACACGCTCTGATTCAAGACCCACGACACCTCTACAAAATAAGACTACATCCTCTAACAATGGTGGCGGCAGCAGTAGCAATTTATATGCAGTAAGCACCAATTTGAACACTTCTACTTCTGGGTACCAGCCCGTCAACAGCACCTATAGAAGGGGCTACGGTAATGGATCAAACAGTAGCTTGAACTCGGGTAAGATCAATTTATTTCAACGAACTGGAAAGTCTAAAGCTGAGGGTAATGATGTTACTCGGCAACCTCTTGGTCCCCCTCCGTTGGATGAACTAAAGGCTGGCAAAAAATCACTGAATTTCGCTAAGCTAAGATAGATATAGAGTATTTTTTCTAAAATCTACGTGTGAAACTAAAAGTCATTTAGATTCTTTTTTCTTTTTTTTTTTCTTTCTTTTTAAAGCGACATTTCTTTTTTTTTATCGCGAATATAATTTTTTTTCTTTTTACTAGAGATGAAAAACCTTATATGAACTATTTCAGTTTATTATTCCATGTTACTTTTCTCAGGGGATGGATGCCTAATTTTTTTCTGGTTCACCACTTATATTCTATATTTGTTTTTACCTCTCTTTTAGTTTTTCATACCTCTTGCCTCCCAATATGATTTCATTTGTATGTAGTGCATATACCGTGATAGGCTTTCAAGGACATGCTGTTATCAGCAAATTCAACTGGTAAGAAAGGGCATTTTTTCTTCAACGTGGGAATTTACAGTTTTCTACACTTGTTGCACGGCATACCAGGGCAAAGAATATTGGGAAAGAAAAAATAGAAAACGGAAAAAAACATAAAACATAAAACAAAAAACGAAAAGGGAAAAATGGCAACAAAAAAAAAATGAAAAATAAAAAATATTCACATAGAAGTTGGGCTAACTTTAAATATTTAGGCTGCGTGTACTCATGGAGGGGGGAGTGGGATCCGGCGGATGAGCGCTGCCAAGTATATTTTTTCAAAACACTGGGAAGCTGAATAAGGTTAGGACTACATTTACGAAAGGTTATAAATAGATGTTAATTATCATGACTGAAGGTTGCAGAAAAACACAGGTTCATCTCACGGATGTTTTTAATCTTTTCAGAAGGAGAAAAAAAGTGATGTTTGAAAAACAATATAAACAAACCTTGTCACTAGCCCGAAAGCTTGTCAAGCAGAAAAGGGTGTTATAGGAGGGTTCTGGCCTTCGGCTTTTAACGTTCTTTTGTTCCATACTGTCTATCCTTCCGAAACGCAACCTAAAAACGAAGAACAGAAAATAAAGGGTAAAACGCGTGCCAAGAGAAAAGCTGCTCAAATGATGTGGTAGCTTGCAATCATTAGGTTTCTGATGAGTGTTCCGAGAATTACATACTTCCTATTCTCATACTAGATACATATATGCAATAATTATGCGCACTCAGCTGAGTGGAGCGCAGCGGCATGTAATATTCTCAGGTGAAAAATAACGCCCTAATGTATGTATATGAAACATTTTGTTTTATGATAGGTCATTGTGTAATGCGATGTAATAAATATGCAGTCCACCTATTACTCGGAAGTAATTAAGTAATCTCCCTTGCCGATGATGCAGATTTTGTAAGTACAAAAACACATTTCTTTTTCTTTTCAATCAATTTTTTTCAGGGAGGTCAGAGATCGACATTCTGGAAAAATCGAGAAAAAAAATGTATCAGCCTCGAAAACGTACTATTTTCAACATATACCGATAATAACAAATATAGTCGTGGAAAAATGATATCAAAATAGGCTAAATATTCATACGACTAAACACTATTTTTGAAGTATGGGTACCTAATTATTTACTCGCATTTAGGCAGGCTTTATGCGGGTCTACTTCGTCCTCTTCGGACCTGTATTATTCGGTCTTAGGGCCCTGATTGCTCAGTATTCAATCAGCGCACACATCCTTAGAGGCCTTTCTAGATATGATCTACACTGACTTTGTAAATGCCGTCACTTGCTGCTGGAGAATTAAATGGCAAGCCCGATTTCTCTAATTAACTTCTACAAAACTTGCTGTTGACCGCCGATCGGAGAGCCACAAATCGGAACCGGGTAACAGACGAAGTAATTATGCATAGAATCCGCATGATTACTTCGTGGCACCATTAGAGCTTCAATCTAAATATATGCCTCAGCCTGGAAGGGCTTGTAAACGATTGTGGATGGTTGTCAACCGATACCTTCTCATACCTAAGAGACTGCATTAAGACGTCTTGTTTGATAGAAGAAGTAATAAAAGGATATGGTTTCTTGATGTCCCGGACCCGTGGTATTTTTTCCAGTTTGTTGCTAATCTAATTCACAAATCTGAAAAAGAAAACCGCTGGGCAGTTTAGAGAACACTCGTTGTGATTGCAGTGCTCGCCTTTGACACCGTATTTCTTCCTAATTTATTTTTTCTTCTTAACACTCTATCTAAAACCGCTGTCACTTTCCTTGTTTAACCAATATAGAAAATCGACTTGAATAGTGCCAACTATCAAGAAAAAAGGGTTTATAATAGAAAACTAGGTCTCTATACATTTAATGACGGGTTTTCACGCTTGAATACTTTTTTTTTTATTCGGGTCAGCATATTCTTAGTTTAGAAGATAAACTCTTTTTCAATTTTGGCCCCCCTATCTCATTTCCTGAGCACCAGGATCTGTGTATTCGTGCTCTATCATCTAACTACACCCACCGGGTACCACATCCCTTATTATTAAAAGTTTGATTTATGTTTATTAAACTCTATCATCTGGCGTCTTTAAAATCAATGAACTTGGACGCTATCCTCAATAAAAAAAAGTACAAGAAAAATCGAGGCTCACTGGATCAGAAGAAACAAAGTTCACTTGGGCGGACGAATTTAAGTTCACCGGAATCTGTAAGTCAAAGTTCAATTACCTTTGAAATAAAGGCTGAAGGTTCACCTCCCTCAGCTAAGATCAGTCTAAATCCTTCTGAATATGGAAACCAAAGTTCATCGTCATCAGACCTAAGAAATCGAAGCTCAAGCTCGTCAGAAAAGAGAAAAGGAAGCTCTCCAAAACAAATCTTTGGTACAAGCTCTGGTATAAGAGATGGTTACCTGTCAGAAACAGTCAATGGACCTCTTAATGGAATTCACAGAACTAAAAGCGCCTCAGTTTCTTCTACTTCCGAAATGAAGCATTCGTTAAGTCGCCTTGATGTTGAAGAAGATGGTCTCTTTTTACAAGGTCCAGCTTGGAAGATCCCAAAGGACAAAACAAGCGGAAAATTAAACTTTGGTCGGTCAGCCGGAAGACAGCAACTAGACCAAAATGAAATACTTGACCCATCTCATTTTGATGATCGGAAGCTACACACTCAATTCAATAGAGAGCTCTATCAAAATGGATATCAAAATCAAACACAGTATCAGAAATCAAAAGAACTTGATAGAGCTTATATATATCAAAATTATCAACATCAACAAAGCCAACAATTACAACAACTAAATCACCAAGAGCAGTTTCGGCAATTACGGCAACAACAGCAGCAACAACATGAGCAATTAAAACAACAGCAGCATGAACAATTACAGCATGAACAAAGGTTTCAAGAACAAAGGTTTCAAGAACAATTTCAGCACGATGAACATCAAAAACAGCAATCTATTTCATCTCAACCGCGCGACCTCAGATCACCTAATCCTAATTCATTAACTAAAGAAAATGAGCATGAAATTCCAGCTGCTGGTCTGTCTGCGAATTCACATTTACCTATTAATAACGGAAACAAACCTTTGGAAGATGAGCTAGTTAGGTTTTCATCACATGAAAGTACGGATGACAATTATTCAAATAATCAAGTTTTCAAAG